>JAYRBV010020198.1:0-10252 GCA_036023255.1 Mitrocomella polydiademata
TTTATCGAATTTTACATTTTGAAATTTGAAATTCGTCATAAATCGATTGCGCAATAAGTTTCGGGAAAGGTGTATTGCAGATTAATATCCCGTATATGTATTGGAGCGCGCAAGCAAAATGAAATCCACCATATAATTAATCGAATAATGAATGATAAAACTTGAAATTCTGTATCATCCCTGGGGAATTGATATTTCTCCCTAATTTCTTTCAGCTGAAACAAAGTCATTGGTCAAAACCTAAATCTGATCCCTATATAAAAATCCTAATTTATATATCAATGATATGGATATATCCAAAGAACAATAAGGTGTTTTATCAACATTGGTCTTACATTGTAAACGTTTCTAAAATGTTGAATTGATGTTTGGTATTGTATTTCGTTCATCTGATAGAGAGTAAGCAACACTCTCTTCTTAATATCAACATGAATTTGAAGTGATAAATAACCTAATAATAACCGACTAGTTAAGAGCCTCTTCTCCTTATCTACGCTTTCAAAACAAACCACACAATCCATATTAGTAGAATAGTCTCCATCAGAAATGGAACCATCTTCTAACAATTTGAAATAATAAAATGGATCCCCTTCCTTTTCCTCAATACCTGATTTTGTGTACTAGCAAATGAAGAATGAAAGAATAGCAATAAACAACAACAAATAAAACAATAAAGTAACCTCATCGGCTTCAAGTCAGCGACGCATTTTACACCTATATTGAAACGCTAGGCTAACATTCTTAACGCGTACTCAACGAGCGGGTATCGTACAGCCGCGTCATCACTGAATACTAAAGAAATAGCTTGCCTCTATTGATATCAACAATATCAAAACATACGTGGTTTTAAAGTGAGTGTGCAATTACCCAGACACTCCACTTATCCCGCAAACGTAGTCAAATATAGCACCTCCTCTTTGATGAAATCTTTTTATCCGCTCTTTCGGACAAGTGATACGCAAACCAGATTATTTTTGTTGTAAACAAATCAACAAAATATTCGAATAAACAATGCAGAAATCCCTTCTAAGTACCCCCCTCGATACTATCTTCCACAAGAACACGTTTTCCCTTTCAGATCTATTTCTCAATACTTGAAATTGTAGTGAAATACGATACCGTGTTTGTTGAATAAATATTTATCCGCACATATATCATATAAATAACGCACGTCACCATGTTGATATGATCACTTGACTTATGTCTTATATATGTTCACAATAAAACATTCAACTTAACCCGGATTCGTCGAAACAAAAATCATTTTACTAGTAGCAGTGATGAGGACAACTACAGCTTTCGTTTGCCTGTTGCTATGCATTGGTATGTTAAGTTTTTCAAGTTTTCTTTATTTTTTTTTAACAAATAACTGTACACAGAAATTGGATTCAGATGTAAGAGTTTTCATACAAATCTAGGAAACTTTATAATGGTGGATCTATTCACGTTTTTCCTTAACAAGTAACCTTACAGATATTTTGGGTTGGGTTCAGGCTTATATAAGAGCTTATATAAAATTTAAGAAATTCTAAGAAGTACTATTTTTTGTTTAAGTTTTTCTTAACAAGTAACTTTGTCAGTTCTAGTGGGTTCATATTCAAGAGTTTTCTTTAAATAAATTCTCCTGTCCATTTTCAAGAGCATATTTTCCTTATTAATTTGAACTTCACAGCTAAGGAATTGTTTATTACCGCACGGAAACTTTTTTTTTAGGCATCAATGCAAAATCTTGCCTTGAAGAGGTGAATAAACTTGCCACAAATGCAAGACCATTATTGGGAGCCTACAAACCAATTTGTCAATCAAATGGAATGTATGCAGAATCTCAAACCCATGGTAACGAAACTTTTTTCTCCGTTCTTTTTTTGTTTGTTTGCTGTTGATGGTTGGTTGGTTAGAATGTGAATTTGAATTTTTCTGGCATAGCGTTGACCTACAGAGAGTGTATCAAAAAAATTCCCTCTTTAGAAACGATATTTACAAGTTTTAATTTTTTCTCAGGGAATATTAATGTTCTTTTGTTGTAATTACTGTTTGATGATTTTTCTTCACACTTTTCTTTCTTTCAGCCGGATACGGATTTTGCGTTGTTCCCGAAACTGGTGAAGAAATCTTAGGAACTCGTGTTCGATTCACCCAACCAAAGTCATGCACAGCAACACGTAAGTTGTTTTTCATTAGTGATTTTCGTGCAAATTTACACGTTTTTATACTTTTATTAGGAAAACGCTTTGGCTGAATCTTGAAAGTCCAGGCTGAACGCGTCACCAAGAAATTTATACTGTTTCCCAGTAAACAGCAACTATTTCCTGGGAAAACGTTCCTGGGGAAACGTTGCAGGTTTCGCTGGTGATATACAAATAAAAGGTTATTTGTCCTTTATTTTTTCCTGTGTTTAGATGGGTAAGCTCAGCAAAATTTATAAGGAAAAAATCCTTGTTCAAAGGTGGACTAACTACCTTTTTGATTCAGTTGATGTTGCTTAAAATAAATAGTTCAATCTAGATCAACAAAAGTAGATTTGTTCAGAAAGCTTAAAAGAAGAAAATTATTTATGTATACAGTAAAATTCTTATTTTAAATAGATGACGTAGGAAAATTACTAAAAATAGCGTGAAAAGAAAAAAAAAATATTGGAAGGGACGAAATTTTAATATTTTCTTTATGAATCCTGACACCATCTTTGAATTTAAAATCACACTCAATTGCTCAATTGTTAAAATAATTTTCAAACTTTCAGATTGAGATTGAACAGATTTAATTTCATTAGCTGACTTTGTAAACTATACTTCAACCAGACAAACAAATAATGATATCAAAAATACTCGAACATCCTATAATAAGTATTGCTAAAGATTATAAGGTCGTTTGAGGGTAAAAAATTACATGTTCTGTATATGCCTTTAGCAAATCATATATTTGTAATGATAACAGATAGTTCTATCTATTTAGCACTCGATATAATTTGATCGTCCCATGTTTCGTATTACAACAACAAAAGTTCTTTAATTGATAAACAACCCCTTGTCCTTCCCTTTCTCCTTGTCCTGTCACGATTTATCATACTTCGACCTTTGAAACTTTGTTTCCCGTATGTGAAAAAGATCCACACACTATTTAATTGACGTGATATTATTATGTCACATTATAGACTTGACGCTAGACTTCAAGATCTGACAAGGTTGAAAATATTATAATATAATATAATATAAATATTATATTATATGATTAATCGTTTCCTATGTAAAGCAAACAGATTTAGATTTTACTTAATAAACAATAAAAACTAAAAAAAAACTGTCAAAACAACATAACATCTTTGCAAACGAGAAACAACCAGTAAAAATGAAGTGATCCGTTTTTGTGTCTTATGAAAAGACAAAAGAAATTAGAGGTAGTTTAAAAAAGCTAAGCACTGCTAAGTACTACTAATCATACAAAATTACATTTAAACAAATAACTGTGCTTTAGGAAATATTCTGTTACGTTGCCAAGGCAATGTGTCCTCTAGAGGGATTGACCTAGGCAGCAGATGACGTCAATCGATAATTTCCAACACCAAAAATGTTCAATTCAAATGTTCAATGTTCAATTCCCTTTTGAGAAATGATTACAAATAGAAAAAAACAAAGAAAACTTAAGATTTCCAAAGATTTATGGTGATTTTTTGATACACACTGTTTGATACATTGTATTATATTCTTGTTTTTTGCAGCATGTTTAATGGGACGCCACAAAGGTCTGTTAAAAACACAGATAGGAATGGTCGGTCAATTTACACCACAATGTGAAGAAGATGGATCCTTCAAAAAGATGCAATGTCACGGTAAGAAAGGTTCTTCTAAAATATTTGTTCCCATCATTGTCTCGACCATAAAGTACGTTAGCACATGTTAAAGGGTGTCATAATTGATACTGCAAGTTGGGGAGGGTTCAGATAAATGGGTTAGGAATGGATATTTACTGCGTACGAACTGTATACTTTATAGAGTCTTGACCATTTACGTTAGAAAACCAAATAATGAGTTGGATATAGATGATTTCACTATTCCTTCTCACCACATGCTGGTTGGATAGATGATGGACCCATGCTCAATGTATGAAACTGTTTCGCAATCTCTATTGCGTTTCAATCTCTATTGTAGCTTCTACTGGTTATTGTTACTGCGTTGCCCCAGCAACAGGAATAAAGGAATTAGGAAGTGAAATGAGAGGAAAACCAAACTGCGATACACCAGGTAAGCTTAATTCAACATTCTAGTATCATGGTGATTATTTCAAACCAAAATCATGCAAAGCTACCCGTAAGTTATGTAATAACAAGCTTTTTATGAGATTGAAAGGTTGAGTGAGGTCTTCTTTCGTACACCCTTATTATTTCAATTTATCAAATGTTAAATTTATTTTCGTGCATTTGGTTCTATCATATTTTGTCCCCTTTTCAGCTCAGAAATGTTTAGAAGATGTGAAGGCATTAGCGGCCAAACCACCATTACTTGGAGCATTTAAACCAGTTTGCCAATCCAACGGAATGTATGCAGAAACTCAAACACACGGTAAGATATCTATCTTGTTTTCAATGAATAATGCTCTACCTTCGAGTTATTTTATAGCATTTTCCCTCATAATTTCTTATTTCATTTTTCTTTTTTCTTCCAGCTGGATATTCTTACTGTGTCATTCCCGAAACTGGAGAAGAAATCTTGGGAACACGCGTTCGATTCACAAAACCCAAATCATGCAAGGTCACTGGTAAGTAATGCGTAATAAAAGTGAAAACTCCCTTGAGATGTTAGGGACACCTGAAAATATTTCTTGAAATCGATACTGATAATAGAAATCTATATATAAACGGTATTTCGGGAGGGGGGGGGGAGAGAGAGATTTATTGACCGAGGGCCCTATTTAGAAGGAACAGAAAGGATAAAAGTTTTCTTTTTTCAGAATGCTTGATGCAAAAACACAATGGATTAATGAATTCCAAAAATGGAATGGTCGGTCATTTCACAGCAACATGTGAAGAAGACGGCTCCTTCAAAAAGGTTCAATGTCACGGTAAGACCAACATCTTATTTGCCTTCTCATTGTTGTTATCATTATTATTTGAGCACAGGATAGCCCTCTTCAGTTCTAGTGACTGCTATCGATGTGGATCCTGCCTTCCATGCGAAACAACCACAACGGAACCAGCTTATAGAATTAGCAGTGATTAGCAATTTTCACCACCGAAAACCTCGAGGCGGGGTTAAACCTTGCACCTTTTCATCCTAAGCTCAGCGCCTTAAGAATTCGTTTGTCTTTTGTTAGGGGAACATTTTATTTCCAGGGAATCTGTACTCTAACCTGTCTCAAAAGAGACAATCTGAAAATTACCACTCGTGGCATTGAAAGTGCTGTTTTGTCAACGCCATGCTTTTTGCAAGTGATAAAACCTTTACGAAGGCTTTCTTTATGGGTGCAACACTCTTTAATTTTCATTTGGTACATACTGCAGTTCTAAAGTCCTCCCCAAAGGAATTCACATAACCACTTCATGATGATTTACATTGATATTTTTTCAGGTTCAACTGGCTTCTGTTTCTGTGTTGACTCTGTAACTGGAGTAAAAGTTGTTGGAAGTGAAGTAAGGGGAACACCAAAATGTGACTCCACAGGTGTGTACATAAAATGTTAAAAGCGTTTACACATACAGTGAAGCTGTTCTACTGTTTATTCGCGATTAAAATCTGACTAACAACCTAGTTTACATTTTCATAGGGATGTAGTTCTTTTGGGTTTAAAAATATTGTAGTTTTTTATTAAACTGAAATAACATTTCTCAATTAACTTTAGACTTTTTAAGTATATATAAATTCAAATTCATGCAGGTACTGCCAAGAAATGTTTGGATGAAGTAAAAACTTTGGAAGGCAAGCAAAAACTATTGGGAGCATTCAAACCAATATGTCAACCAAGCGGACTTTATGCTGATACTCAATGTCATGGTATGAAAGAAAGCAATATTTTTGAATTATCACTTTGGTTACTAATGCTTCACCTCTTTAACTTCTTTTTTAGTACCCTCAACTTAGATTTTAATCACCAATCTTTTTTTCGTGAGTCCGATTTTTAGAATTTGCCGCCCGCGGATTTCTACCGCCACCAATGTTTTGTGTAGCTTAAAAGCAGGACTTGTTTGGAATCGGCGCATCAAGGTTTACTGAAATGACCTCCTGTACAGATACTTTGAAATAAACAAACGAAACAACAAATTGATATATATTATTATTATTTTTTATTTCTAGAAGGATACTGTTACTGTGTAGTTCCCGAAACTGGTGAAGAAATCTTAGGAACCCGTGTTCGATTTAGCAAACCAAAATCATGCAAAGCTACTCGTAAGTTGTAATAACAAGTTTTTGAAAGAATTGAAAGGTTGAGTGAGGTCTTCTTTCGTACATCCTTTTTCTTGATGAGTAAATTATGTGTGCCCTTTAAGGATAACTTTTTTGACGTTTAAAAGTCCCTCTATAAGGGGAAAATCTTTCGTAAATGGTCCCACTAAGGGTATCAAAACTGTCAACTTTGATACAAAAAGTGTGATACAACGAGTAACTTCTTCGATCAGTTTCTAAGTGTAGTACCCCCCTGGGGGCCAGGTTTTGATGTTTTCCCTAGTAATATATGAATGAACAGTTATATAAATATACAATACCATTCATATTTCTTCTTATTTCAGCATGTTTCATGAACCGATACCACGCATTGGCAGATTCAGCCAAAGGAATGGTTGGACAATTTCGACCACAATGTGAAGAAGACGGTTCATTCTCCAAAACACAATGTCATTGTATGTACTTAAACTTAACATGAACTTAAGTCAGAAATTGTATATTGCTGGTGAATCTTTAAGTACATTCGGCATTCAGCGAAAATATGTTTTCTATCTCAAAATCCAATGGCATTGTATATAAACATATATATATACTTAAGTTGCAAGGGTGGCATTTGCAGAACACATTATCGTCAAACTTATCATTAGCCATTAATTAATTAATAAACACCACCTCAAAAGCTTCACCAAAATCTGTCAGAATCTAGATTGTATACTGAAACAACGTTCTTAAATTCCGCACTAAGTGGGCATGCGTACCCAGTTGCCTCCTCTCTGACTTTTCACTATGTGGTCAAAATGTTTTTATTTTTTCGTTTAGCTTCAACTGGATACTGCTTCTGTTTCTTCCCAGAAAGTGGAGAAAAAGTTTTGGGAACTGATGTACGATTCACCAAACCAAAGACTTGTGAAATTACAGGTTTGTGTGCTAATACAACTCCGGTTACCTTTTGAATGAACTGATTGTGAGAAATTCATCAAGTGTATTTATTTGACTGATTTTTCTATTCTTTAATTATATATTTTTTCATTTTCCCAGAATGCATGCGTCAACGCCATGAAGGTCTGAAGCGATCCAATCTTATGGGCGTTTTCAAACCAGACTGTGATGATAATGGAGCTTACACTCCCATCCAATGTAGAGGTAAGCTGAAAGATTGTTATTGCAGAGTGTCAAATATGATTCAAACCCTGTGAAAAATTAATCACTTTGAAAGGCCTATCTATGTATACCGTCCGTAATGCACCCATTAATCGTCCCTAGTCTCTACGCAGAATCAAATTTCCCCGTAAATTACTACTTTACGGCACTGAAAAGTTGAGATGTGTAAACAGGCTAAATCGCCCCTTCCTTTTAAACGTCCCCTCGATTAAACGCCCCCCTTGAGGCTGAGAGGGGCGATTATTCGAAACATGATGTATTTACTTCAAACATATAAAATATGACGATGAAAAAAATAGACATTTTCCAGTCTTTGGTAATCGAAAGCATTACAGTAGTACTAGAATACTAAAACAATTAATTCTTTAGAGGGCATCTGTTACTGTGTATTCCCCGCAACTGGAGAAGAGATCATGGGAACACGTGTGGTCAGGGGACAAAAACCAGCATCCTGTGAAGTCACCAGTAAGTCTTCTTGTTTTCTTAATTTCTTAACGACGTCATCAATCTTCAGTATTCCAGTCGGCAAAACACAGTTTTTCTATTTATACGGCATATTAATAAAATGTTTTCCACTGTTTAATGATTTTTCCGGATGCGTATGTTTAAACCATAGTTTTCAGCTCTATTGTAGTTTATTTTTTGAAACTAATGCGAGACTCCCTTATTTTTAGAATGTGTTCAAGAGCGACATAACGTGTTATCTGCACCTCAACCATTACTAGGTGCTTTCCAACCTGAATGCAGCGAAGATGGAAAATACAACCCTGTCCAATGCCATGGTAATGAATATTTCATTCCAGTGAGGGATGAGCCTGTACCATATCACTGTGCAGAACGGGCAAATATTTTCCTCTATTTAAAGAGTGTTTTTTAACGCTAACTTTACTACTTGTACATGACCAGTGGATGTGGATTTACCAGAGTTGACATGATCAATAACAACGATGTTGATGTGAAGTTTATCTTTAGTTCCCTCGCGGCGCTTTTGGTGAGATTTTAGCGGAGTTTAAAATACAAAACATTCATTTAAACTTATACTCATCTACATTTTAGAAACAACATGTCACTGCGTTTTCACAGAGACTGGTGAAGAGGTGCTTGGAACAATGACCAGATTCTCAAAACCAAAATCCTGCAAATTGACACGTAAGTCAAAGTGGAGGAGTGTCTTCTATTAGAGAGCTTTAGATTCTAAAACGAGAACGGCAACGGCAACGTAAGACTTCAACAAAAGAAGGCTGTGTGTTTCATTCCCATGGGAGAAATAAAAAGTCATTAGAGCTACAGAAAGCCGTAGTGTTCTGAATACGACTTGAATTTCTTGTTTACGAGTTGTGTTGAGTACAGTTTATTACATCAAAATTCATTTTAAAGATATGCATGTTAAAAACTTAAAAGTCAAGAAAAAAACGTTTTCATTTGCCATAATAAACTGATGAGTAATTTTATTTTATACAAATTTCTGTTTCTATTTATTCATGTAAGAGCTTTTCAGATGACGACGCCGTTGTCGTTCCCGTTGTAGAATCTAAAGCTCGCTATTGACGTATTGCTGACTGCCGCGTCAATAGGAGAACACTCTCGAAAAGGCTTTTTGACTATTTTTAACCGTTCATATTTCTTAAACTGCTTGACTAAGTTGTCTAAATCAATTACAGGAATGGCCCAAGAAAAGTATAGGTGGCTTTATTTTATATTGTGAACTATTTTTTCGAATCGTGCTGTATGAAATCACCAAAAATCGTTTGATAGAAGTTCTACTTTTTGTTCGAGGACGTTTGTATTTGAACGGAATAAACCAGATCCTAATAAGCCTCTGCTTCACTTCCCTTAAAGACCTGTTTACATTGCAACTTGTTTTTCTTTTTGCAGCTTGTGTTTTGGCTCGTCATAAGGGATGGAAAATGTCGCAATATGGTATTCTTGGCGCTCCATTCTCACGTTGTGACGCTGATGGTATGTACCAGAAAGTGCAATGCCGTAAGGGAATGTGCTGGTGTGTTGACCCTCTGACAGGAAAAGGACTCGTAGGTTCCAACCCCCAGTGGACCATCCCAAAATGTGATTAAAGAAGATCTTTACCTCTTTTTATCTTGTGAGGTGACTTACCATTGAAAAGACTACAGTTCTATATTTTTTTGTGCCCGCGATACGAAACAGTACCATGCATAATGCATCATATTTCATTGATTAAACGGTTTGAATTTATTTTCTTTGTCCAGTGTAAATTTTATATTTTTTGTATTTTCTTGAAAAAATAATATATCTAGATATTCTCGATCAACTTCACGGATCAATCATTACCCCGGAGATGTTCCTCTGTTACCAAGAGTTATAAACGTACAAAACTTATACAATGTATAAAAGAACATTGCTTCACACTCGGCTTTTGTAATCAAATATTAAAAGCATGATTATGTTTTATTGACATATTTATTTTGGTCATGGTTGATCATACTGTAGCGGCTTTTTCCCGAACAATTCAAATCTATGTGCTTATATTAATTATCTTAACTAATATAGCCTGAAAGGAAATAGTAGCATTTTCAGCAGCAAATGGCCTTTTTGATCCTGAATTTAATTTTTACATGCGGAGCGAGCAAGCAAAGCGATCAAAGAGCCTAGACTATTAAAAATCACACAATTGAGAAGAAGAAGAAAATTGGTCAATTTCTCCCTAAAAAGTTTACGACAAAATCTTTCATAAAATCTAA
>JAYRBV010020209.1:0-11547 GCA_036023255.1 Mitrocomella polydiademata
AAAAAACTGTATTTTTAAAATTCCAATAACTTTTGATTGAAATAAGATATTTTACTTCTGTTTTGATATTTTGAAAGGTAATAGATTACTCTTTTACAAAGTCTCCGGTTTTTTAATAATAATGAGGCTTTGGCACTTAAATGGCGCGCCAGAAAAGCAAAGAATTTAAAAAACGACGTTACGTCATAAATGATGACATCATCAAGTTTTTAAAACAAGTAAATTATTTTCTAAAACCGTTCAACAATACTTACAACTGGTAAAAGCATGAAAACAATGCTATTGGTGGTTCAAAAGTTATTACAATTTGAATTTTTAGTTTTTTTGCCCATGTTGCAAGCAAATTTCTAAGTAGTTTTGACAAATGACTTAGAATTTTTGAAGTACAAACTGTATACCCCTAAAATTTTGTCAGAATGTGTTTTATACGTTTTTAGCAAATCTCAGAAAGTTTTAAGATCGTACAAAAAATTTTCCAGCAGCTATCAAATGTTTTCTCCCAGCGTGGTGGAATCCACCCCCCCGGTATGAATAGGGTTAAAAAGTAAAAGAGGCCGTTCTCGGCATTTTGATTGGTTATGACCTGTCCTGTCCCGGGAAAAGAGTTTTCCACTTATTTTGCATTTTGAACATCAGCTATACTGAAATCTGATTGGTTCGCTTTAAACAATAAAAAAGCCGTTCTCACCAACTGAATACACCTTTTCGACGCAAAATTCTACCATTATGATTTTACACTAAACTAGAACTCAGTTTCCTCTTTAGCTATGCAAGATTAACTTTTATTATTCATCAGAGAAATGTGATGCCGTTTATATTTTTATTTAAAATTTCATTATGTAATAATAGCGTTGATAGTTTTCCCAAGGTGGTATTTGAACTCATAGTCAAAAGGTCTGGGATCAGTTTTGGTGTAATTTCTTTTTCATGTCCTGTTTACCTCACCTGTCCCAACTCTGTCCCAACTCTGTCCCAAGACAAAAGTCAAAAGACAAAAGTTTAATACACCATTTCAACACTAGAAAAAATTTCTGGAAAAAACTTCTGCTCATCTGTAATATTAGAAAGAGAATATGAACCTGTAAGAAGTAAAATCTACGGACCTGCCGAGACTCGAACCTCACGACCATTTTCGTCGTGGGGTGAAGCACTTAAAAAAAAAAAAAAAAAAAATGAAAGGAAAAAATCACAAAATTAAGGAAAATTATCAAAGATCAAAAATAAAAAATAAAATCAAAAAATCAAAAAATCAACATGCCTCGGACCCATGCCTTTCGCGGGCAACTGATCCACCTCTACCGGCACATGTACGTTGAACCTGCAGCACAGTAGCTCAAAATCAATTTTACTTTTATTTGAAGACACTCCTCCACATTATGGTTAAAGAACTTGCCGGCTGGAGCAGCTATGCAAACTTTCAAGACAAGAAGAAACCATTTACAGCGCTATTTTTGTTTTAATTGAAATCTGCATGAGCAATTAAACAGATGATAAATAATAACAAAATAAAATATACTTTCAGTGTAATCCACCTGTGACCTGTAACCTGTGAGCTGATGGCTCGTAGTTTTGTGACTTGGTGATTGGCCGTGGCTTGTGGTCGGCTAACGTTTTAAAACAATTTACTTTAGATTTTAAAAGAAGAGAGCTTTCAGTATCATAAAAAATATCAATATAAGCATCAGTAGAGTAGAAATGAATTTTCTTATTGCTAAAAAAATATTGTACTCTCTCCCCCCCTGTTCAGTATGTTAATTTTCTTGAGCTCGTGATAGCCCTTCACTTCAAAATCCCAATAAATAAAGATTTTAAAAATACCGATTGGTAATTATTCCTCCATCAGTTTTTCCAAAAAGATTTGCAAAACTTTGTCCGAAATTATTGTTTTGTCTGAATCATTATTTTATAGTAGTCAAAATAACAAAGAAGATAATCTAAGACCACCACCCCCTTCTTTCAGAAAAAAATCTCTTTAATTTATTAGGGAAACTAAGTTAATTTTCATATCCAAACGTGTTTACTACTATGCATTCACTTTTTAGCTCAGATTAAAATGTACGATGAGAGGGTTATAAAATTATGTATTTCTTTTTTAAATCTATTTAGTTTGTTAGAACTATTAGTTTTTCCTTCCTGTAGGATTTATCAGTTAACTATATAGTTGCATAACTATATAATTGCTCGTGTTACGTATTCTTTTATGAATTGTGAAGATGCTCTACGAATAAAATTGAAACTTTTAGTGAACTTTTTTCCTGAGCCCCAACAGCGACGTAACTTTTGAGATAACTTACAAATTCATAACAGGCGTATCCTTGATACCTGGAGACTTAAAATTGTTTTCATACAGTACACGCGTTTGGCAGTAAAGACGATTCGCAATTTCCAAGGGGTGCCCAATAACAAAGGGGCCACCCCAGTCATATCTCTCCCACAACGCTACTGTTCGTAGACAGTAGACTGTTATCAATGAGGGTCCTGCCTACGCTGCGAAACACCTACAACGGGACCTATGGAAATTAGCAATGAGAGGTCATCCTCATCACTGTAACCGGTTGTGGACTCGAACTCCCGACTAGCAGATTACGAGTCTAGCGTCTTAACCACTTGGCCACAAAAGTGCAAATCCAAATCATATCCTGACCAGCTCTGGACGCGTTATTGATGTGTTTTTCACTTAATGTGAACAGTTCAACAACACGATATCACTTTTGTATTGTGTTAAGAATTCACGTGTGAAAATTTATAGCTTGACAAAAGATACCAGACAAAGTGAATACAGTAACACAACCTCGTCCCCAGGGCGCTGTCCGATCGTCCGATCCGCCAAAAAGACCCTGGGAACGAGGTAGTACGCAGCATGATATGACAATTTAACAATGTTCATCACAAAATGAATAACTTATCGGAAAAAAGAATGTCGGATAACATTTTTTGTCACTTTCAAAAATATTTCGTCACCTTTTGTCCGACATTGTTTTTTTTCCGATAGTTGATAGTTCATACAGTTCCGTTGATAATACGTTGAATGAACGTTAAAACAATATAGGAAAAACTATAAATCTGAATGTTCTTTGTAACGGTCTATAAGATACCGACGATCACAACTCTTTGTTTAAAAGAACGAGGCAGTTGATGAAAAGTTGTCTCGATCTCCCAAACAAATTTAAAAGCTTTTACTGATAAATGATAAATAACGACGGTGATGTAATATTTAGAACAAAATATCAAACATATTCAAATACATCACATGGAGGGTTTTGTTAAGGGTCTTATCACCTCTTTCATTGTAAATCACACACTTCAGCAGAAGTTTGACATCTTTTTAATACACCGCTCAACGTATGGTCCCAAACCACCAGACGAGCCGTATGTTAAAGCAGGGTAGTGGGATATTCCACTTCCCTGGTTAAAGACAACCTTCCAGCGGCATATTTCGAACATAGCAAAGCTTTTTGCTGAAGTGTGTGAATAACAATTAAAAGTTCATAAAAACCATTGACACCTTTGTCTTTAAAGCAGCATTGCTTTATAATGGCAGTCACAGCGGCGTATTTATATATATAACATAGCCAAACACACCAGATGGAGAGCCAAACACACCAGATGGAGAGTCTTTTTAATGGTTACAATTACCTTTTTAATTGCTAATTAATTAACACACTCCTCGGCAGAGGCGTGACTATGTTTTATAACTATGCCGCGGATATGTTGCGTAAAACTCTCCTGTCGAAAGTTACCTAGTCATAATATAGTCAAAAGTTACGAAAGTTATTGTCTCTTCGTCCTTCTTGTTAACATCAGTGTAAAATAACTTTTTTTTTTTTTAATCTTCCTCTTTAAGACAATAAACCTTCAGAGACCTGAAAATCTAATCCAGCAAAAATACTCAAATAATATTTTTTTTCATCACAGACATTCCACTTCTGTTTTAACTAAAGCTAGTAGAACCGTTATAACCTCTCGTTCCATTAGTCCTATAGTTTTGTTATTTCTCCCCAATTCCAGTTCTCTCGCATTTGTCTTTTACGTTTCAAATTCTTCTTCTTTTATGTTTTTTTTGTTATCTTCTATTTTCTATTTTTATTTTCTTCGTCTTTCTTTTCTGCTTTTTCCTTTATATATGTTTTTCTTTCTTTTTCTTTTCTTTTTCAATTTCATCTTCTTTTATTCTCTCTCATTTATTATTATCATTATTTTTTTATCGTTATTATTCGTTTCTTTTTTCATACTTTTTCTCTTTTAATTTCTTTCTTCTTTATTCTTCTCTATTTTCTTTCATTATATATATATATATTTTTTTCCACCGTTTGTCTTTCTGTCTTTATACATACGTTCCTTTTATAAATCTTTTATTCCTCCGACTTTGTTTTATATTCATTTGTTTCTTCGTTCCCCCCTTCTTTTTCCTTTTATTCCTTTGCGCTCTTTTTACGGAGAGCACGCATTCACACGCACACGCACACGCTCACAAAAATAAAGAAAATAGCATCATCTATCAATTAACATACGAATGAAAATGTGAAGAAAAACAAAAAAAAATGAAAATAACACCATAACTGACTCTTCTTATTCTCATTCTTCGTCAACTTAGCTAACCTTCATCGTCATTGATACATTTCAATGGTTAAATGGTTAGAAAAATCATCATCTATTATGCATTTCAAACCCCTTTACTATACAGATCAGCTTAAGACCTTTTACCATGCACAGCAGTCAAAGCCTCCACAATACGCAACAGCTTATTAAAACCTTCTATTAGCTCAAATTTCCATGCCATATATGCACAGATTTTCATAGCAGATTAAGACCTTTACCATACACATCATCAAGGCACTTTACTGTACACCATGCATAACAGCTCTTGACCCCTTACCATACACGAGGGGTGAACACTCGAAAAATCTTGTACGAAATTTTTAGATTTTTTTGCGATTTTAGATTTTTTGTTGATTTTTTGATTTTTGTCTTTGTAATTTTCCTTTAATTTTTGATCCTTTGATTTTTTTCCTTTGATTTTCTGATTTTTTCCCTTGATTTTTGATTTTTTTCCATGATTTTTTGATTTTTTTTGTAATTTTTTAACCTGATTTTTTTGATTTTTTCAAACTTTGTCTAACGAGATTTATTTTTAGTGCTTTACCCCTGACCATAGATTATATCAAGAACTTGTAGCATGCAAATTAGATTATCACTCTTTTTAATACAATACCAATCAGGTCAAGACCTTCCCCAATATATACACACTATACACATCGAAGCAAGATCATTCACTATACTTAATTCCCTCTACGATGCACCATTTACACATCAGATCAAAAATTTGAAACATGCAAATTAGATCAAGACCTTCTTCTTAGAATACACTATAAAATACACACAAAAGCAAGACCCTTCATCATACATAGCAGATCAATACCTCCATGGAATACAACACACACAACAGCTCAGGGCTCTTTACCATTCACATCATGTCAAGGCCCCCTGATACAGCATGCGCAACAGACCATAATCCCTTTACCAAACAAACATCATATCAAGACCCTTTAGTTTAGTATACACAACAGCTAAAGACCATTTACTATACACATCATATCACAAGACTCTTTTCAGTGACCAGCTGTCATTCAGTCATTTATTGTCGTTGATAATTCCCCACTACACCCTTTCGACACTAGAAAAATTGTCAAACATATTTTACACCAAAACCGATCCCAGACCTTTTGACTAATGAGTTTACATACCACCTTGGGAAAACTATCAACGCTATTTCATAACATATAATGAAATTTTGAAAAAAAAACATAAACGGCAGCACATTTCTCGGATGAATAATAAAAGTTAATCTTGCATAGCTAAAGAGGAAACTGAATCGAGTGTAGTGTAACATTCATAATGGTAGAATTTTGCGTCGAAAAGGTGTATTCATTTAAGACTCCAAAAACGTTCATATCATTTTATAAACGCCAGCGGATAATCAATAAATTGCAATGTGTATCATACATTTTAAAACAGTTTCATTTTATTGTTACACCAAAATTTATTTTATAAAGCAGTAAAAGTTTAATAGTAAGAAACCCTGTTTTTCACTAAACTTCAATAATGGTCACCATAGCAACAATGGGCGCAGGTGTAAATTACTTCACCCGCCATTTTATTTACTTTCAGCTTTTTTTTCCCAATTTCTAAACCTTTGGAATCATGAAGGAATAGAAAAAACATGAAAGAGAAACAATCGATTTCCGGTGCAGTTAGATATATTAAAGCAACAAGCTTTATTTGTACATTTTGTTAAAAATGAAATTGATATTAAGTAATTCAGCCACTTGTGCATACAGCCCTTATATTGTATGTGTTGGTCCCAACCAGGAGGGTTCAATTCATGTTCACTTATCAAAACCTCATAAAATAGACTGGAAGAACGAGGCATTTTTCGTCTTGATTTTACAAACACATTTAAGAGACTTTTCTATAAAAGACAACGCAAACTATACGCCAGGTGACAGATCGGACTTAAGGCTATAGTCTCAACCATATTGCATTATTATTTCTTTCATACTTACATGATCACACACACAAAAAAAACACAACTCAACAAAATAATATCTTATCTTGTACATATTAAAATTAATCGTTTTCCATATTCATTAAGTATTTGCTGTTGATGAAAGCAGAAAGAAGGAGGAGTCTGGGCCCGACTCTTCCTTTCACGTTCTATTTATAGAGATGGTTACTCTATTTTTCGCACCAAATCTACGACTTTGTATTTTTTTTCGATATTCACACTTAACAAATCCGTTTCTTCAGCTACGTATATTTACTTTACAATTTTCGATATTTCATTAATTTCACGGTATAAGAGGTTATGATAATAATGTTGTTATGGCGTTGATAGAACGTCCACATCCTGAACTAAAGTAAAACACTCACAGAGAAAGAAGTTCACAAACATCAATCGTCTTGTAAAACTTTAACAAACCCCGTCGGTGGGAAAACAATATAGAGTTAAAAAAAGAAGGAAGGAGTGCTTTTTAGTGATTCTTGTCGTATCATATAAATAGAAGAACACTCACCCGCATGGACTTTTGCTGGGTTAGATATTCCAATTCATTCTCTCTTTTCTTATCATTTTCTCTACTTGTGGTTTTACGCATCCTTTATAATTTCCTTTAAATAAGTACTTCTGATATGGGGGAATTCCCCATAGTACTTCTGATATGGGGGAATTCCCAGAAAAAAATTACTTTTTCTATTATTAAATCTTTATATAAAAGTTTCTCAAATGTGTCTCATGATGAGCGCCACAACCTTTCCGTAAATAGCATTAGTATTCCTCGAGATATTGATGGTTAAACTTCACTAGATTTATGCCGTAAGATAATCCTCGTTACCGTAATATTAGACAAAAAGCGAAACGGAGAAAAACATGGTTAACCATGGTTAGCCAGGCAAGCCCTCCACTCGGTATGCTTCCATGAGTGCGAAGCGCGAGCGTCGGGTCGAACTTCTGAAAATAATAGTCCAAATATTGGACTAAAGAAAGCTGATTTATTATTTTTTTGTAAGAAAGTTTAAACGTAACTTGTGAATCATCAGTAGAGAAAGGTGATACAACTCACTTGCAAATGGGAATACACTAATCACTGTCTATTTTATCATCAAAAACTTTCTTTGATTGAATAAGTTTTACGTCAATTCCCTACGGTGCGCATGAACCATAAAACTTGTTATTTCTCCAAAAAGGGACCTTTCATAGGCGACGATAAGCATGGGTCAAAAGTCGGACCCTTACAGGGGTGCAGTGGTTCAAACTTAAAAAACACAGCCTTACAGTGCAATTTCTGTGGTTTTTGTACCCTTACAAAGAAACAATCTTTTTTTTACATAGTACCGTACTTGTCGTTTCATAAGGTCAGTGTCCCCCCACCGGGTGGATATTACACCTTAGGAAAAAAGTAGAGGCGCAGAAAGACCAATAAGCACAATAATATCAGAAGGAGGCCGCAATGCCTTATTGTTAACAAGCCTTCTACGTCCGTTGAAATTAAAGACAATTCAAAATTGAATAAAGAGTATTATCAGGAGAGTGATTACAAATTTAGTTCACTTTCCTTCTATTCTTATACTTCCTTGGTTTGTTATGAATTTGTCTCTTTAAATCGGGTAGAACCCGACGCTCACGCTTTGCGTACTCGTAAGAAGCTTTAGAGAGTGAAAGAATTGCCTGGCTATACCATGTTAGGATATAATTCATACTAGGAATACATTACATTGATCTTGTTAGACTATTACAACAAAAGGGCTCGGGCATTCATTAATCTAGTCTACCCGATAAACCGTTTCGGGCTTTTTTTTGCCCTACTCTAGGTCTATCGGCATTGGTTAAGATCCGCGTAGTCAAAAAGTCGAACAAACGGCCGTTATTGTATTGTTTTTTTACAGCGACGTTCTTTGTAATTTATGCTGCGCATGCGCAGGCTTTCTGTTGTGGAGCAAGGTCTGAAAAGGCTTTGTTGTGTAGGACATACTTGGTGAAACCAACGGAATAAAAGAGATGGATTATCTACTCGCAATAAAGGCACTTAAAAGTCTATTTATTTATATTTATTCCGCGGCCTTTGATGTTTTGCCGCGCCCGCCATCCGTGAGCAGACCAGAGCAGATTGGCCAAGAATGCTTGCTATTCATGTATTTTCCTTCCATGGAACTTCACATGATAATGTTATAATATGGTGTGTTCTAGTATAAGTATATGTGTTTTGGTATGTGGTGGTGCGTTGAAATGGGTATAACCAAAGATGATGTAAGAGAGGATAGTGTGCCTTAACGAGTGTTCGTAAATTTCTATTTATTCTCCGTAGATTTTCTTTTGTTCTCAATTTGAATGAATCAGATATGTGCGTTGGTTATAAAAATGTTTTAAAGTGGAGAGGGAAGGAAAAAATGGCTAGAAGGCATACTGCACATACTGAATTTAAAATCATATATCAGACGATAGGATTGCTCACTTTACTCGAAAATGTTATCAATGGCTCTACTGATGTTAATCATTTGTGATGATGTGAAGATCTTTCGATGCACGTGCACTCCCAGGGTAACGAATCGTAAAGTAGATAATACCCAGGGAAATAACCAAAATCTTTCTCGTAAAACCATTTATTACTATTGAAATGTAAATGGGGTAAAATAGGTAAAACCCAGGGAAAATTGCATGATACTTAACCTGGTATAAAGTAGAATTACCAGTGAGAAAATTACCTGGGAATAAATTGCGTTTTATTACCGTGGAGTTTTTTGCAACATCCCACCCCTAATCCCACGGTTGTAAAAGGCGAAATCACCAGGGTGAAAATCCATTTTCCCACCGGTGGAGATTTGAAGATTTTTTCCTGTGCACATGGCCCCACGTGTACTACAGACACACGTTATAACGAAAAGATGGTCCCAACATGAAGTGATATTCCTATGTTGCTTTTCTATCTAAACCAACAAGCTGAAAATAGACGGCGGTTGCGCGTGACGTCATTTGTTTATTTATAAGCCATAATATGGCCTGGAAACGATGGGCAAAAAATACACAGAGCTATAGGTAAAGAGACGTACAGTAGTTATTGTTTGATTGTTTATTTATGAAACTGAGATATGATGTTAAGTAAATACATTGTACTATAGACCAAATATCAAAATTTGAGAAGATTCGGATGCTGCCGTTGAGGAAAAATGGCGAAAAACACTTGCCACACACACCTAGCGGCTAATGTTTTCTGCCCATCGTTTTTTACGCATGCGGGTGAAAATGACTTCACAAACTGCTTATTTGTCAATTACTCAGCAACAGGACAATTTTTCAATTATGCCCAGGCATCTTAACTTTCCCGACACTAATGCGCTTTCTTTAAACTATTTTTGAGAAATGTCTGACGAGTGTCTGCGGTGGGAATTTTGAGTTTTGTGTTTTGCACTGGCCGTAACTCGTCTGAGTTTCGCAACGTCGGCAGAACCTTCATGATAACAGTCCAACAGTCTACTTAGTTACTACCTATAGTACTACTTAGTATTGAGAGGCTATCTTGGGTAGGTAAACATTCAATAATAATAATAATAAACTTAATTTACGAATTTTTACCCAGCAGTCTCTTTAGTATTAAGTAGACCTGTTATCAATGAGAGTCCTGCCTACGTTGCGAAACACCTACAATGAAATGAGAGGTCATCCTCGTCACTGTGACCGGTGGTGGACTCGAACTCCCGACCAGTAGGTTACGAGCCTAAGCGTCTTAACCACTTGACCGCAGTCCAACAAAATACCGTGAAATAGTGACGAAATTTTCTTTAGGTGAAGAATTTTGTCCGACTTTTGTCCGATATAAGGTATATATTTCATTTTACGCCGCCATTTACTATACTACACAATTTCTGAAAAACAAATAAGGATACCCCGGGGTTGCGAGGTTTATAATATATTTTAAGATTTTAAAACTTCCACAATAAAAAAATAATCTTACTTCAGTATTCACTTCTTCACATAACCATAGCACAAAATCTAGACGCGTGTATGACTAGCCTGTGATTGTTTTAGTAGTCGTCTAGCATCCTACTTATTATTTTTGTTCATATCTCTTTTATCTGTTTCTATTTTTAACATTATAATCTTTTGATTAAATTTTTCTTTCATTATAAAAAAGTTTGGGATGGTTCATCTATTTTTAGAATGATACGCATCTAAACCTCCCAGTGTCACACGTTCAGGAGAACGTTCATTAGGTTCATATTAGAGATGAAATTTTTCCAACCTCGATCTCAGCGCTCTCTTATCACACAGGGGTGTATACAAAGCAAAGAGAGCACTGGGTCTAAGGTTGGTGATATTGAAAAGGCGGGATTCAGTCAGTCAGGTCAAACCTTTCTCATACTAAAAAGTTCAAAGAGATTAACATTACAAGAGATCTTACCTAGCTTTCACACATTCATGTTGACAGGTTTTTTTTTATCAGCTTTCACTTTCTGATCCAACTCCATTTTTTTTATAGACTTGAGCAACCTCGATCCCAGGGTACCGTTTAGCTTTTTTGTAATATAAAAATATAATTTTTCCGCGCTGTTAAGTATATCAAAAAGTAGTTAAACGGTAGCCTAGGATCGAGGTTGAGAATGGAGTCTAGCCTTCTAGCAAAACATGCTAGGCACGTCCAGCAGCATGAAGATTCGATCCCCAACGTGGAATACTCAAAAATGGGTAACTCTGCCCCCCCAAGCTAGGCTATTATATAGGTTTTAAAAACATTAACGAATATAAACCGATGTTTTAATATTTTACAAGGAAACAACAGTATGAGTAATTAGTTCTAATACAACAAAAAACATAATTTAACATCCCTTGAGCAAAGTAGCGATTATACAGTTTAAAAAAAAAAGAGGAAATTAATTTTTATACAACCTCGTTCCCAGGGCTTTTCTCCGCTTTTTTATATTTTTTTGACGACGCGGGAGATGGCCCTGGACAACTCTGGCCGGTTCTGCGTCGTGATTGGCTAAAAGAAATCTCTT
>JAYRBV010020231.1:0-11539 GCA_036023255.1 Mitrocomella polydiademata
ATGCGCAAATAACAAAAGAAAATAGATGTTCTCCTTTTTTCGTCATGTTTCACCATAGGTAAGAAAGCTTGTTTTTGAACTGAAAAATGTAAAAAAAAATGTATATTTTTTTTTATCTAAAGATCTACTTTAGCAGTTTTATGTCCAGACATCTCATGAAAATTTCATTGAAAAATATACAGTATATCCTAAGTTATAAAAATAAGCATTGTTTTTTCTTCTCTTTTACTGAGAAACTCCTACAAGATATTTATTTGTTACCTATCGTTTTTTTTTAACGCTCCAATGGAGGGTGAGCCAATTTCTATTGTTTTTTGAGACATGAAAACGTGTATTAGACTCTGAACACCTGTACACTTTCGTCAATTTTACGGGGGTCGTCCCAGGGTCGTTTCTTAGTCCGTGACAAATCTTTTTTTCCATCATGTGTATACTTACATCATTACTTTCACCACTTCAATGGAGTTTTTCCGCTATGCGCAGCACGCGTTTTAACCCGCCATTATGGAATGATGTAATCAATTAGCAAAATCGATATTTGTCGGCACCATGCCTAGAGCACACATGGCGCCTTGTCGTATTTGCTAAAAAATGCACAGAACGCTAGCCTGGAATACAAAAATAGCATGGTGGCAATGCTAAAGTTTATTTTATATAAAAAAAGAACAAATTAAGACAGTACAAAGGGAATTTCTATTTTATTTTAACCATATGTAATGTTTAACTTATTATCGAAGGGTTACATACTGTAACAAAGCCGGGATTAGATATCCCCCTCAAGAATAGGTTGATTAGGTAATTCAGTGTTTGGGGTTCAGACATTCAGTCTTATAGTGCAACAAGCACGAATGACGTTCCCCCCAAACGAGACTTGCATATGTTAGTAGTGATAATACTGTGTAAAATCACAATAAATATCGCACAAGCAAAATGGTCAATTAAACAACCATCGCACATGCAAAACATGTTACACGAGCGAACCTTAACATGTGTACTACTTTCTTACGGGCATGGCCTGCACCTGGTTTTGATAATCCCCTTAGATAATCCCCTTTATATTGCATGATGTGTCTCGTTACTACCTTGCATGGATTTAATTTTGCGAACCCCCAAATTTTTACGTTTCGCATGGATTTAATTTAACGAATCATCACATTCAAACGATTTCACGTGGACTTATTTTCGCGAGAGCAAAGAAGTTTGATATTTTTTTGGGGAAAAACGGAAAAAATTGAAGGAAAAATGCATTTCGCGTGAATTTAATTTCACGAATGGCCGATTTTTTCACATTTAGCGTGGATTTAATTTTGCGAAAAAGGCAAAAATTTGCGAAAATTAATCCACGTAAGGTATCAAATAAATACATTAAAGAAAAAGAAAACAAGTTTTTTCAGGGGTGTGCGTTTAAGTCAAACTAAGGATCCCCCGCAAAGATGCCAAAACATTTTGCCTGCGGCACTTTCATGACCGCCTCACTATTTATTTTTATTAGAGCCCTGCATTTTCCTTAACATTTGGGTTATCATTGTTACATGTAGAATTTTATTCTGTCCTGGCTAGCGCCCTGTTGTTTGTCACCAGCCCCTAAAAAGCTGTTGAAGGGATGAAAGTAATGGTTGTATACATTATGGTGCACTAGAAAAGTTTATTTTCGTCTTTGACTAAAAAATATTAGCTTGTTGGCAGGAAAGCTCCGACCCCGTCACTCCTTTTGCAGACAAAATCGGCGAAGAATGACAAAAGTTGTTTCTCGCCAGCCCCTTAATAGAATATTATATATATCTTGAGCATTTGAATACAATAGGAAGCTGAAAAACTTTTGCGAGATAAACTTTCATGAATTTCACAAAATTTGGCTCTTTTCGCAAAAAAAATTGTTAAAGTTTATCCACTTTGATTGCCCATATCACCAAATCGCAAAAGTTTATCCGGTGAAATTAAAAGTTTATGCTTTTTACTGTATACTTACTGTACACCTAAAATATTCATCAAATTAGGATTTTGCAAAAGTCTTTATCTTGCAAAAAAATTCAGTTTATCGAAAGTTTGTCCAAAAATATTTGTGAGATACCTATTTGACTCATGAAAGTTGATTGGAAAAGTACTAGACATCTTGTATACAGTATACAGGGATTATAACCAAAAATATTTGGACCTATCTATCTCTATCCTACCTTTTCATAATAATAACCATATACTAGGTTATTAATAATTCTGAATCATTTTAAAACAATTTTTACATGGCCTCAAACATGCATGTAACAAAAAAGCTTTAGTAATAAAATAATTTTTGCCTTGTGACCATCAATATCAAATTCTTTGAACATTACTCGACCTGACTAAGGCCAATGAACATTATTCATTATCATGTATTTTTCTTTATATTTGTACCCCATCTGCAGGTGTAGTGGCCCCCAACATGCAGGTGAGCGTTACCAGCAATTTCCTGGAATACTGTGCATGATGATAAAAAGGGGCTGTTCCTATGTTTATGCAATGTCCAAAAAGTCCATTTCCAAGTCCATGTTTGCAATGTATAAAAATACCCCCTTTAATAGGTTTATCTTCAAGAAGTCAGGCACTATGGGGGAGCAAGCAAAATTTTATGGTAAACATTTCATCACTGTCTAGTAGAAAAGGTGTCAAAATTTTCTGTTACTTCATTTTAACCAAGATATCTGAGTGTTTCTATACACATAATGTTGATGTAATAATAAGAACTAAATATCTTGACAATATTTTCTATTTTAAATCTATGTCACTAAAAACCTGTTGTATGCTTTATAACAGTCTCAACCAAGCTCCTGACAGGTTTTGACAGGGTCTGCCGAAAAACTCTCAAATTTTCTGGCCCGTCGGCCCCAACCAAAGTGGGGCCTCCTTAGTCACTAAACATAATGGCCCTTACTTTAAAAGTTGTTTAGCCGGCATTCTACTGTTCACACTTGTATGTTGGTAATAATAATAATATCACCAAACAAAGAATAACTAACTAGCTAGTTAACGAACTAGAGCATGTTGGAATCTCCTTTTGATTGGGTTTAGTTTTATGTTGTTGTTTCTTCATATGGACTCATCTAATTTTCCTCTTTTTTAATGTTTTATTATGAAAGAAGCTTGTGTTTATCAATCTACCAGGGCTTATTTTCTGTGTGGAGAGAAAAATAGATCGTTCCTAATTGTTTGAGTCTGGAAATCTGCCAAATTCCCATCAAATTATTTGTACATACAATTTTCAAATTTATGTTTAGATAATACATTACATCGTAGTTGAATAAATGTAAAAAAGTTGGTTGCTATGGTTGTTAATAATGTTAATGCAGCTGGTCCAGTAAGTATTCCATATTTACGTTGAAAGGCCCTGTTTTGGTTAACTTTAAAGGAAGTATTTTGTGGATGTCGAAGTTTTGGGAGGTTTTTAATGCGCAAAACTATAATCAGTTTTTCTTACAAATAAACAACCTAATTACTGTAGTTCCCTGATAGAAATTAGTAGTGTACGAAAAATTAGTAGTGTATATACTATATATATCATTTTGAAAGACACTAGATGAAATATAAAAAGAAGACAATTTCTTGTTTTGAGCAACATTTGCGGTACCTTTTCATAACGTAGTCCAAGTTTAGAAAGTTAACATTAGTATTATAGTTCAAAACTGGAAAGGTATACTGTATGCAGTATATTTGGAATTATATTTTGTTTTATTACGTAGGTACAGAAGCAAGAAATCACCACAATTTTTGTAGGTAACATTACAGATAAAGCTTCTGATACATTGATAAGACAGATCCTCATGGTAAGCCTTGTTACTTTTTATTTCTGTTACTGAAAGTATTTTTTCCAAGTGTTTTTCCCTATACTTTGTAGCTTCAGCAATAGGTATTATGAATAATATTTTCTTTATACTATTCAACAGCCTTGTTTTATAATAGTATTTTGGGCGATAGAACTGTTAAATCATATATAAGTTGATTGGCTTGCAAAGATGGAACATTAGAATCCTTTTAAAATAAATTTTCAATCAAGAAGTAGTAGGTATGTATGTACATATATTTGTTTTGAGGCCCTGATTGATTGAATTAGTTCATTTTCTTAAATTTTTTTGTGATTATTTCCTTGGTGATGTTATTTAGAAATGTGGTCACATTGTAAGCTGGAAAAGAGTCCAAGGTGCATCAGGTAGACTGCAAGGTAAGCTAAATAATATATTTTTTCCATCGAGTTATATGAATGGAGTGAGTGACATCTTTAACCTTTCCACTGTAATAATGCTCTTCCGAAGCATGCTGCATTCAACTCTCAAGGGGGCTGGCATCTTGGCTGCAAAATCAATTGTTATCATTGATTATTTTCAACATAATTGATCATACTTGACCGATATGTATTGAATTCAACAAAATTATATGCATAATTTGGCAACTTTAGAGGTACATAAAATACGAAATCATCCATCATTGTTTAAAATACACTACTTTTTGGTACGAGTTTTAAGCATGGAGTAACATATTAGAGAGACATCAATGAGACGCGTGTTGTTTGGAAGATATTACATTTTTAAATTTTTCTTTAAAAACGGTCTTTCCCTCTTCTTATATTCCTTTTTTTGTTTATTTCAAATTCATGTAATAGATAACATATAGCTTGATTATATCTTTCGGACGAGCTATATATATTTTTATGACCTATAATTAAATACAAACAAAATGTATTTTGAATAGACACAGTCATGAAAAGCTAAAGATGTCACTCCATTTATGTACGATGCATTTTCTTAATAAAATTACAAAAAGTTTTAGTTGACAGAATTTTTTTTTAACATTTCAATTTTATTTCTAGGATTTGGATTTTGTGAATATGCTGATCCAGAAGCTGCTCTCCGTGCGATGAGATTGTTGAGTAGTTTTCAAGTCTCTGATAAGAAGCTTTTGGTAAGAACTGACTTGAATACATACAACAATATATTTTATTTGTACAATAGGCATTTCTTTTTTTTATAAAAATCATACCCAGGCTTTAGGTATCCAATCCAAGCTGAAGGCTGATTTTCCCTTAAAAAATATTTTTAAAGAATATATATTTGACCTGGTTGCTAGCTGGTTGGCCTAATTGGTTAGAATCACAAGGCTCAAGTCTGAATTTCAAAGGCATACAGTATATAAAAAGCTAAGAACCCTGTTGACACAAAAGATAAAAACAAGATATGTACGATTGATTCTTTTCTTTCTTAGGTTAAGGTTGATTCCAAGACTCGGGGACAACTGGATGAATATAAAGAGCAGAAGAAAATTGAGAAGGAGGTGATTGCCGGACATGCTCTAGAAAATTATGATATAGAGACAGATGATGACACTAAGGTTTGTTACTTACTGCCCTGGTTCACTCGTACTAGAATCCCTTATAGTTTATAGTTACAGGGATTAATGCCAACAAACTTCTTTTTATTGAACAATAAGATTTAATTTTTACTTATTTTTGCCTGATTGGTTTTATGTCTGGATAAATAAAGTTAAATAAAAAAGAAGTCACAAAATGCTCTGGAGAACTGAAGTTAATCTATGTAGTGTGATTAGTAAATTATTTTTAAAGAGATTTAAAAAAAGGGATGATAAAAAATGTTCTCCGCTTATTACAAAAGCTTTTATTAGTAGTTAAAACTATCTTTATTTCACAGGCAACAGATCGTTCGTTGATGACAGACATTGAAAAGTTATTGCGTGATCATGTCACAGAACTGGATAGCGGCGTGCTTCAAACCTACAAGAAAACACATAGCGGTAATGCTGACAACTTACAGGGTCTTGACATGAATGATGACACCAAGAACCTTGTAGCCAAAGAAATCCGTGGCTTCAGGGAAACCTATAAGGTAAGCCTTATATGGCATAAGGATTAGCCAGACATAAAAAGTCTGAAAAAGCATTTTGACTGAATTGGGAACTTTTTTTAGTTTAGTGACATGCGCCACCATAGGGTAAAATCTTTTCTTTTTTAAGGGTTTAAATAAATTTTGTCCCAATTTGTAAATTGCCTATAATTAGGGATTATAATAAGCCTGTTTAAACCACTTTTCTCAAAGACTGCCTAACACCCTGTTCTGATAATAAATTGTTCCTTGGTGCGCGGTGTATTTGAACCTCACTGTACTGTAAAATATGGAAATAGAAAAGTTTGATTTGTTTACAATACCACTGACACTGGCACAATCGTAGCATTATAAGTGGGCTTAGTTTTCTATCAAAACTTTCTCCCTCTATAGGATGAAAAACCAAAAGATCGAGATCGTAAAGAGAGAGATCGAAGTCGGGATCGGAGCCGTGACAGGAGTAGAGATCGTGACCGTGATCGAGAAAGTGAAAGAGAAAAAGACAGACAGAGGGAAAAGGATCGGGAACGCGAGAAAGATAAGGAACGCGAAAAAGACAAAGACAAAGAACGAGAAAAAGATAAGGAACGCGAAAAGGAGAAAGACAAAGAACGAGAAAAAGATAAGGAACGCGAACGTGAAAAAGATCGTGAACGAGATCGCGAACGTGAACGTCGTCGGCGTGAACGAGAAGAACGTGAAGACCGAGATCGGGAACGCGAGAGGCCTCGAGAAAGGGAACGAGAGCGACGCCGTGAAGGGAGCGGGACGCCAAGTCGACCTCGTCGATCACGCTCACGTGAAGTTCCCGAACGTGAGGATGACGAAGATTTTGATAAAAAACGAATGGAAAGAATCAGGAGAGATAAAGAAACGTTTTATATCGAGGTAAGTGTAAAATGTATGGTGCAATGAAGCCACTAGGCTTTTAATATTTCCAGGCTCTAAATCTAGAATCAACGGGCAGCTACAATCGTAAAAAAAACGAGAAAAGGTCCACTTTAATGATTGAGTTCAGGAAGTTAAGCCTGATTTCATCTTAGCAGCAGTAGTGGTAGTGTGAAAGTTTTTTTGTTCTTTTGCATTTTAGAAACTTAAAGAATGGGAAGCTCGAGAACGAAAGAAGGCTCGAGATTACGAAAAGATCTTTACAAAAGATGACCGAAAGAATAAAGAAGAACTGGAAGAGAAACATAGACTACGAGAATTTCTTGAAGATTATGATGACGATCGTGATGATATCAAATACTACAAGTACGTTTTATTATTATATACTGCTAAATCTAAAGGACTAGTTAGGATGCCCGGTGGTGCATGCAATTCAATGCATAAACCTTCTTGGCGAATAATGCGAACTTAATCTAAGGTGATCGAACATTTGCGTGCCATGCAAGGTTTCTTTTTCTTTCTTTTGTGATAAAGCTCTAAGCGTGCCGGCAGAAAGAAAACAGATACACGGTTTTAGGTGATATGCACAGCGTACTCGGTATGTGTTGGAGCAGGGCTACATGTCTTTGTCCATTACCATTTCGTTAATAGGTAAATTGTTTTGATGATATTGTTTTAAACTTGTATAGGGCAAGTGCTTTAGCGCGTCGCATGAGAGATCGTGAATTGGAGATCCAAGCTGATGCTCGTGATAAGCAACGTGAAATGGAGGAGATTGAGGAAGTCTTACGTAAACAAATGGCCGGTGAGCCTATCGAAATAAAACAGAGAAGAATACAACCCGAAAATAAAGAAAACGAGGTAAACTTATAATCTTTATTTCAAGTCAATTGTTGCTTGGAGTACATTTATTCTTATTTAATGTGTTTATAGTAAACGATTAAAAACACTTCCTTTTTTAGTATCCTTCTTCCAAAGAAAGTTCGCTACCAAGTAATCCTAATTTACGACCGGCTGCCTTCTCTGCTGTACAGGTTAGTAACGAATCAAAAACATTCAACAAGACGTGTGTAAAACATTGTCAAGCCTCTGTGGTATTGAACAATTTATTTTAAAGGTTCTTTAGATCGTTAACTATGACTATACCCTTCAAACACTTTCGAGTACCTTCTTACCATCATTATATTTTCCCCTATATCAGCGAAAATTAAAATTCACAAATGGTTTGAATCCACAGGAGCTTTATAGAACTATCTCATACATGTTAAAAACTCCTTTCAGAGTGAAGATACTTCTCCTGCCCAGATGGACAGCCCAAGCCCACCTCGCAGTCCAGAAGCAACGAAACTTCACAGCATGAGCAGTGCCACATCATCTACTTCGGCAGTGTTTCAAAACGAAGATAGTATGTCGCCTACACCTTCCAAGAAATTCGGTTTTGGTATGAACATCTTTAATAACATATTTCAGGCTACAAAAATTCGTTTTTGCCCAAATTTATTTCTTGGAAAATTAATAATTTAGTGGATACTCTGGGACATAAGAAACTTCTCTTTCTGTTCCATAAGGTATGAAGATCGGCAACAGTGTGGCCAATAAAAACAAACTAGGTGCCGTGTTTAATGCCAACGAGGACGAAATCAACGTCGTGGAAGAACCCAAGAAGAAATTGTCGCGCCTGGATGACGAAAATGCCGACTCTAAAAGTAAGGAACCGACTGTCGACGACAAGAGAAAGATGATCAAGAATTTGATCGAAAAGATACCGACTGTCAAAGAGGATTTGTTCCAGTACGCTTTGAAATGGGATATCGTAGACGAGGTACGTAAACTTTCTTAGATTTAAAACAAACGTTGTCTGCATAGACAAAAAAACTGTAAAAAAAACAATACAATAACGGCCGTTTGTTTTGATTATTAGTATGACCCGAGTGCGCATGTGCAGTATTCTACAACTTTTGATCTTAACGAATGCCGATAAACCTAGAGTAGGGCAGAAAAGCCCGAAACGGTTTATCGGGTAGACTAGGAGTGTACTAAGTCGAATAAACTGTCTTGTTATTTTTCAGGCCCTAGTGGATAAACGTATCAAACCCTGGGTTAATAAGAAGATTTTCGAATACATCGGTGAAGAAGAACAGACATTGGTCGAGTTCATTTGTAGCAAGGTAAATAAGTTGAGAAGTCTTTTATATGCCACTTTTATAGACTAGCCTCTTCTATTTATCTTCATACAAATAATGTATAAAAGGTTTTTCGAGTAGTTTGGTTAACCAACTTTTCCAATTATAATGATGATCGAAAATTGTAGAAGAAATAAAAGTTTGCTTGCATGCTTTTATAGATTTTAATGATTTTTGAATTGTTCCTGAGGAGAGGGGATTATTTATAGGATGTTTTTATACTACATTTTTCACATTCTATGAGGTTTCAATGCTTGCTTTTATTGCAGGTTTTGAGCAAGTGTAATGCAAAGGAGATATTGGAGGATGTGTCTATGGTATGTTCCCTTTCAAACCTTTCATATCGTTTAGTTTATGACGGACTGTTTACTTTATCAGCTAACATAATTTCAATCTAACGTGAACATTTTTTCTGCATGATTCTTATGCTTAAGCAATAGATCCTGACTTTTTGAGTGGTTGGTGTTGGCTGATTAGATACTGTACCTGGTTGATTGGGGTGTTTGGAGGATTGAATTCAAGAATAGGGCCACACTTATGACGACACACAATTGAATGACGTATGAATAAAACACATAATTAATCCTATCAAAGTAGATGAATTAAGAATGCCGTCTTATTTGCGCTTTTTCGTAAATCTTTCTCTGAAGTCGGCTTCCTTATGTGCTGTAGTTAAGGTATGACTACCGCTGCACACCATTTTCAAAAGTCATTAACTTTGCCTTAAGATTTGTGAACCTTAATTCGATGTTCAAAGCTACACCCGATTCACCCGAGTAAGGTGAGAGAAAGAACCCAAAAGCAATGTTACTTTCTTACGTAGGATAGGAAAGCTTCAAGTTGTAGATTGCTGTTGGACTATTTTGGTTGTTATGTATGGAATATTGGCCGGCCTGTTTCAGATACCAGACATTTGCAGCAATGGATATTGTTGTGCTTCTCCTCGTGCCCATATAAATGCCAAGGTTTGAACAACAGGAATTGCCACTTACAAACCAAAACCATATGCGGTTGTTTGTTTGTGAAAAAATGTTTGTAGTGTACCTTGTGTGTACCTTATATAACCGTGTTGTTGTTGTAATTTATATTTCAGGTGTTCTCCATAATAGGAAGTTTTACCTTGTTTAGTCCTTCTTTGCCTTAGTTTATTCTCGTTGGTTTTCATAGTTAAAGTAACAATTCAATTTCGTTTAATTGTCGTTTACCAAACATTCTGGTTGAGAGAATCAAATAAATTGATGCAGCACCTTTTTTATGTTTGCGCTACAGAATCAAATTTAGGTATGCGTTAAGGAGAGTGATCCCTACCTCCTGCCAGTCGATATAAATGTATACAAGTTAAGGAAAGTGCTGTACAATTTTATATGTTTTATGATGAAAATCAGTTGTCTCACACGTGTTGCTATTTCGTTCAGGTGTTGGATGACGAGTCCGAAGTGTTTGTGGTGAAAATGTGGCGTTTGTTGATTTATGAAACGGAAGCAAAGAGACTTGGTTTGGTCAAATAGATGATGAGTCAATAACCACCATAGCTGCTGCCAAGGAAATAGAAAACTGGTTGTTTCAACAAAGATCTCTCTCTCCATTCTTCGTTTTATTCCTGACATGGAATTATTTCATGGTGGCAACTTTGAGACGATTGGTGCACACAATGAAATACAGTCAATTTCGGAACTTTGCAGAATGAATATTTGAAGCTATTTTTACCTAGGGAACTCATCTAGTCAAAACTTTGCATCGCAATGTAAATTTTCAACGGTTACGCCCAAAATCGGGAAAATCATCCAGTGATGTCTGTGGAGAAGTGTTTTATTAATTCGGTACGGCAATATTGCATGTTGTTATCAATAAAAATACTTCTCCACTTTTTATGCTCGCTCAACTTAATGATTTGTTCCACAATTAGCACAACTTTATATTGCATATCGGTAAATTTATCGCTGTTTTACCATTCTTTTTAATTTAATTTTAACAACTCAATTCTCTTCGTGTGACCATCTTCGCAGGATCAACTCATGATGTGCGTACCGGTTTAAAGAAACTCTTCTTCGCATGGTCTCCCCCTTAGATGCCTAAAATTTTGTGTAATAATATGATAATTTAGATTTTTTATTTCCTGAAATTTTTAATAGCAGGGACGAATGATGGAAACTTAAACATTTGTATTCCTTTAAGAAAGCTGTAAATATTGACCTTGATAAAAAAAGATATTTAAAATTGTTCGAAACACTTTTTTTCCTCTTCCTAAATGTCAGTCATCATCCTTTGGATATATATTTCGGAGGCTCGGAAATCCCGAGTTAAAAAAACCGAGTTATTAACTCGATTGAATATGTATGCAAAATAAAAAATCTCGAGTTAATTAATAACTCGGAAAATTATGCAAAAATAAAAATCAGTTATTAAGGGGGATTACCCCCTTTATTTTTAAATAGCCTGGGTGATGAAAAAAATGTCTCCATGAGATGGAGTAAGGTTAAAAAAAACCGCAAAAAAAAAAAATTCAATTTGGTTGACCGGGAAAATGGGGAAAAAACCCTATTTTGGGCCAAAAACAGACTTTACGCCGGTTAAGAAATCTCTTTGAACAATCACTTTCAAATT
>JAYRBV010020242.1:0-22128 GCA_036023255.1 Mitrocomella polydiademata
CGAAGTGAATGAAACAAACAACAAAAGTGACAAGATGCACTTTTAATATCTAATATGCTGATAAAATCCTTCTAAAAACATATGTGTTGTCTTCACTTTTTCCAGCTGGACTGTACTGCTCAAATTGTAACTGGCTATCATAGCATGCCACACGACCTCTCCTTCGACACGTTTTTAGTGTTTTTATTTTTTTGCATCGCTTCTTATGCCCCATTATGGATTTATAGGTCGTACAAAGGATCACGGTATTCAAACCACGACCGCAAAGGATTCTAGGTTTGATGAAGACGAAAATCAATTTTGCTTCTTGCGCCCTGTCTCGTGAAACAATAATGCCTCCTCGGTCGCTACGGCTCCCTGCGGGGGGCAATTAGTTATGTATATCATTATAATGATGAGATAAATTTCATCAGTTCCCTTTATTTTATTGATTATAGTGTCATTCAACTCCCCCCTCTCCTCTACGTTCTTTGAAACGGTTAACGAAAAAAGTTATTAGTGGTCTAAAATTTGAATAAAGAATAAAAATGTATTTTTCTGGGAGGTCTGATAAAGTTTTGTACTTTCCTAATAGATGCTTATCAAAATGCTAGATGCTAAGAAATGTATGGAAGTGGGTGCATTTACTGGTTACAACGCAGCAAATATGGCAGCTGCTCTTTCTGATGACGGTACAGTTGTGGTTTGTGATATCACAGATGAATATTTAAAAGCAGGAAGACCTTACATTGAAAGAATGGGCCACAACATATGGAAAAAGTTTGATGTACATATTCGACCGGCATTTGAAACTATGGATGATTTTATCAGTCAAGGTGAACTGTTTGATCTTATATTTCTGGATGCCGAATGGAAAACATGTTTAGAGTATTATGAAAAAGCTTTGCAACTGGTGCGTCCAGGAGGTATTGTCGCAATTGATAACACTTTGTGTAGTGGAAGGGTTGCACTACCGTTTGAAAGTATCAAAGATCCTGAACTAAAAGAAGAAGTTATAGCTTTACATAATATGAATATATTCATAAAATCTGATACTAGAGTTGAATTGGTTTTCTTAAAGATAGCTGATGGTGTCACTATTTGTAGGAAATCATGAAACTTTAAGATTTTAATGCTTAACATTTTTCGTAAATGAGTTTTTGTCTTTTCTCCGATCTAGAAAAATTTCAAAAATGGATTTGGTGAGAAAAGAAATCGTGTGATCTAAATAAATGACTTTGTCTTTTAGAGAAACTTTATTAATTTTTAATTTTTTTTATAGCACTCTGGTCCCATACAGCTACTGCCATGTGTCTCGGTGGTGTAGTGGTTAGCCGGTTCGGCTCGGCATCCTAGGGGTTCCGAGTTCGAATCCTACCCAATGCATCATCATCGAGACCTTGGACCATAGCCGCACTGAGGAGCCCTAATAGGGCGAAACACGTGTCTGTGAATTGTCGTAATTTTTTTATATATAATTTGTGTGATATTTTTTATGCCACTTTGGTACTACCACATGTGGTCGGTAGTGTAATGAAAAGTAAAAAGTAAAAGTCAGGGTGATAGGGTAAACCATGTCTGAAGAAAAAATATTGCACCTTAAAAAAGCAGATAAATACATGGCATCGTTTGCCATGTTTTTTCTTTTTCTTTTTCAGGTCCAAAAATTGAAATTTTTGGTATTTTTGCTGACGTCAACATTTCCCTTGAATATATCACCTAACTTATGAATGACCGTTGCAGGTCTTCAATAGTATTTTAGTTTACGTTTTTGAGACTAAAAGATTTTAAAATGTTAGCGCTCAAAGTTTGGAAATGCCTGTTTTCTCGACATTTTAGTTTTTACCTTAATTTTCTCTGACCAGTATAGTTGACTATGTATTAAATTTTTTTTTTCCTTTTCTTTTTATATTGGTCAATGTTTTGTTAGTATTAGCAAGTAGTATATTGGTTTTTGTTTGTTGAAGCTTGTTTGTTATATATTATTATTCTTACTTTTAAAGAGATGTCAAAGTACAACATATTATTCTACTCAAATACTTCACTGTTTTTAGATGGAAATAAAGTGTTAAATTAAAAATGGAAATGGATATTGATGATTTTTGGAATGTAGTACACTGCCTTTACTGCGAGCTTCAGAGAATATTAGCAGAGGGTGTCAATATTCATGCTCTCAAACATTGGATTGTAAGTAAAGGTACTAAACCAGAAGATGCCTTGTCACAGATATTTGGCTCAATGAAAGACAAGTTTGGTAATTTGGACACAGCAAAGTATAGTGAGAACAAAAAGAAACTATTTGGCAAAAATAAATCTATCCTACCTGTCAATACGAGCGACTTTGAAAACAAATTTTTACTTGATGTTTTGTTGAATTTGAAAGGGTTCATTCACTTGAGCAAAATTAAACAGTCTTGCAAAACTTGTAAAAACGTTAAATGCTGTGATGCAGCTTGTAACCATGATTATTCCGCCCAACAAGATCCCAAAGAAAATTGCAGGAAATGTAAAATAGGGAAGAAATGTACCTCAGGACACCTTTGTAATGGCTGTGGGTTGGCCACCATAGAAGAATGCGGGTATGTTTGTTGTGGCTTATGCAATTTGTGCATAGTATGTAACAAAACAGCCGGAATTAAATGCTGTAAATTCTTTTTATATATTGAAAGTCTGAAAAAAGCATTAACATTTCGGGATCTACGTGCACATGCTGGGGATTTTGATATCGAATCGTTCCTTGATCCTTCAAATAGCCACAGTTTATGGGGATTCGATGAAGTAACAAATTACGAAGAATTCGAATCTCTTATCAAGAAAACCTTCAAATCAATCTTAGACTTTTTAACAGATAAAACGATATTTACAGAACAACCGCTTTGCGAATTTAAGAAGACAAGTTACCTTGAAAACTTAAATGTTATATTGAAAGATAAGAAAACCAGGGGGCAGTACATGAAAGAAAACTGTCAAAAGATGAAAGAATGGATGGAAATTGGAGACCTAATTAATGATCAAACACGTGTATTGGAGAGGAAAATAGATTCACATACCAATGCTTTGGAAGAACAGAATAATGTGCTAAAGGAAATCAAAAATAATTTACCTAAAGACAGCACAGGTAAGAATTTCATTGATGCTTTTTATTATTGAAAAAGTAAGCAAATCTTAGTTGTAGCATTCTTTAATTGTCAGGTGATGTTATAAAGTAATTATATGTTATAAAAGCAATTTTCTTGTATTAATTTTTCATCTGGTATCTTTTTTACCTTATACCTTAATTTTAAAACTCTATGTTCGGGCTTACCCTGATGTAGGGAAATAAATCGTTGATCAAAGAGTATATATTAAGTACCATAGTTGGTGATCCTCATCAAAAGTCATCAAGAGTCTTTTTTGCATCAGCTAAAGATCTGCAAAAATTTCCTCAGAATATTCGTTTCTTTTGATTTCTTATGTTCAAAGTACAATTAATTAAAGGATCCAAAGCCACACGATCTAAGGAGCTTATAAAGACTATCTCGATGTAAGCCACGAAACAAAATCTGTGATTCCTTGAAAAACAGTTTGATGCATTTAGAGAGACTCACAAAACAACGAAGAAAGTAAAAAGGCTGGGTTCTAACCTCTAAATTATAGACTGCTGTTACATTCTTAACTAAAACTAAAATTAGGAAATTTACTTCATCACTTTCAAGGTATTTATAGATTATTCTTATACTGATCATACAGGTATTCACGTTTGCTCCATAACCGCATGTCAAGAAGCAAAATCTTCCAGTCATTGTCAAGCTGGTTTCTCCACCTTCAATATCAGTATGAAGATTACACAATACAATACTCACATCAGCGGAGATTATGTTAGTATTGATGTTGGAGACAAAGAAGAGTTTGTACAGATCGAGAAGATGGGAAATGAATATGTCCAGGGTACGATCTTGGCTTTTCTATATCCTATTTGTTTGATTCGCAAAATAAAGGATAGACAACATATTCTTGTACATTATTTCCCAAGTTTTTTATATATACATCGCTTATTACGAGCCAAGGGTATTTGCTCTTAAATTGAGCTTAGTAATCATACAGCAGTAACCTTTTAAACTGTATTTTAACAAATTTAATCAACATAAAAAGATATGTGAGTGTGTTAAGACACTTTTCAAAGATAATGTTTGTTTTTTAGACTTCTTGTGCAACTCTATTACGTCCAACGGTCACACTGGTGGTAGCGATCTCCATGCTGATCCCTTCAGAAATCATTTCGAATTCAATCCTGGTGATACAATGTCGGTTAGTAATAGGCTCGTAGATGTCATTGAACCAACTATAAAGAAAAGGGTTGAAGAGCATATTACATCAAGTGAAGTCAACGTTGTTGTAACGAGCATTGAAGAAAGTACATCATCTCTTCACAAAGACTATAAAGGATGTGCACGGTTTCTTGTCAAGACTGAATATCTCAATGGTGCTCCAATTCCTAAGCTTTATGAAAGTCGAAGGCACCCTAAATCGAAAAAACTCTTTGAAGCTCTTAAAAACGCAATTGAAACTGATGTATTTAAGAAGTTCGGTTTTCGAGTCGTTGTTAGTGGGCCTGGAGATTGGAAACTAGGTTGTCTGATCATGTCGTTTGGTGTTCGTAAAGTGTCCGCTGATGCTTGGGACTTCGAACAAATTGATATATTGCAAAAGGTTGTCAAGGACTGTTCTATCCGGATCTTTGGTGGCCCTGAGGTAACTGTAGAGCACTTTAAAAAACATGCTGTTATCCCTGGATCTTTTGATGTGGACCTAAATTTGACCGTTGAAAAAGAAGTATCTTCACACTTGATACGGGAGTGCTTAGAAAACCTTAAGTTAAAGAACTTCCTCATAATCAACACTCCAACTGACTCTAAGATGATCCAAATACAAGGTATGTGACATATTTTTACAAATATTTCAGAAAATGATATACATAGTGATATGCAGAAGAATTCTTATTCAATCTGCATTCAATTTCGATATTCTAAAGTTCAATTTATTAAATGTATATAACATGTATACCTAAAATTCCGTTTTCAGGCCAATGTCCACCAAAGATTTTTCTATATTAAAAATTACCACGACCATTCCTATCTTTTCCGAAAATGGTTCTAATTTCCTGTTTATAGGTACCATATTAGAATTCTAACTTAGCTATTTGTATATCATTTTTCAGGTGAACCAGAGATAAACAGAATCGAATCGCAGTATAATCGAAAGGCAAATTTAAAGATCAACGAAGGTACGAAATATTTCCGTATACTTTTTTTTTATATACCCTGTATAGACAATCTTACTTTATATTATAAGGTTATTTTTTCTATTGCTTTTTTTTCTAGAGCCAGAACTTTCAAGAAAGGATGCAAATCGGTTAGTTTAAATTATCGAGTTTCTTACGTGTGATGGATGAGCGAACGAACATAAAAGTTGCTATGTTGTTTTTAGATTTTCAGATTGCATCACCAATCTTTTGAAGGTTGATGTCTAAAATAACAGTAGAAATTAGAAATTGGAATTTAATTTTGATTGATTTATTAATCGAATTTTTTTATTGTTTTCTCATTAGCTTAAATCTTGAAAAGATTTGCGGTGCCGGTTGTTTATTTTCAACCAGAAATATCATCAATGTAGAATCAGAAATAGTACTTTTTATGGAGGCAATACAAGACAAAGAAGCAATCAAGTACACAATATTGAACAGAGAGAAGAACTTCTCCATCGGTGTGGTTGGGAATATCATTTACGTTTCTGTGAGGAATATCCTGAAAAGTGGATACGAATATCATTTTAGAATGCGAGCCGAAGATAAGGATGGTGTCCGTGTAAACTTTTTCTGTGATGCTCTTCGAGCAATCGGTAAGTAAAGACCAAAGACACACATAATTTTACTCGAACAAAATGGCTGACGCCGAAAGTATAACCGTTACTCTCAAAAATACTATTTGACGTAGTTTATACTTCAATAAAAGATATAAATAGAGGACTTGTTGAAAGCAGTATTTAAAAGTTTTTCTCCATCGATTTACTTCTTTATTTTTAGAAGGTTTTCCTTTTATCAGCACCAACAATGGTGTTATCTTAATCGGACACAACGATGGAAAACCAAACAATGTTCACCTATTTGAAATTGAGAATTCCATCTGTTCAAAGAATTCCTGCAAACCAATCAGAAAGGGTCCTGAGCTTGCAAAAACTATAGGTGATTTCCGGAATTTTTCAGAAGAATATCTTGAAGAAGATGACGATTATCAAAGATTTCCACCAAGCTATTACATTGAACAAAAACAAGTCCGCTTATTCGGTGACAGATTGGAAAATGTGTTACTTCCATTGAACCAGTCACCTATAAAAATCATCACTGGTTACAACGCCTCCGAACATCTTAAAGTATTTGGCTTTAAGAAAAATCAATTTGTTCAAGTTGGCATCAAGGAATACGAAAGTTGCCGGAACAGTATTATCGTACTGGATCAAGAAAACAAACTGATATTTGTTAGCGTGGTCGTGGATTCTGATCGCCCAGAGATCATTAAAACAGAAATTGAGAAGTGCAACGAAACCATGAAAGCGATCTACTTGTTGAATGAAAACAATATTAAGGAAAATCTTATCGCAATCTTTGGAGCCATTGTTTTACCAGCAGTCGAGAGGACAAGGTTACAAACAGACGAGTTTCGATTTCTTAGTGGGTATGATTTATTAGATCTCGAGAAAGAAGGCCTCTTGTTTGTAACTAAGGACGAGCTGAATTCTGATGAACACTTGAAAAAATGGTGGAATGCATCTTTGGAAACGTTGAAGAAATTACGAATACTTTTAGGTGTAAATTTAGGTCGTTCAACGCCATTTCGAGCTAACACGTTTCAAGATATTGCATGTGAAATGATGGCAACAATGTCGTTAACAAATTGTCATCTTCCGATGTTAGAAAGTGCTGACAAATTGGCTACTGTACTTTTAACCAAGGAGCAGATCAAAGCCATTCAACACAAGGATACCCATAGAATCATCACTGGTCCTTATGGGAGCGGTAAGTCGTTAATACTTAAGGAAATAGCTCATCATCTCCTACTAGGACCCAGTCCAGCTGTTGTCTACTACATCTGCTTTGATCCATATAGTCTACTGGAGATAGAAGTGTCAGAGTACTTTCAACAGTTAAAAGAAACCCAGGATGTATCAAAGTATTCTAAATTGCAATCGCTTAACATTAACGAACTAGAGATTAATATTGCCTCGAACGATTTTAAAAAGCCTAAAATAAACCTTGCAGCCCTATTACAGAAATTTCATGATGATACCAAAAGATGTCACTTTCTCATAGACGAGTTTGACAGTGATTTGATAGACGATAATTATTATGAATTGTTTGGTAGTTGTTTGAAAAAGAACTTTAAAGACTCGCATGTTGTTATTTCCCTACAAAATATTGCAGGGATACACGGCAGCAACCTTGCAGAATCGGGAATGACACTTCTGCAACCATTAAGAAAATCTATGAGGGTGTGTTCTAATCTCTTTCAACTGGTGAAATTAGCCCAAGACTGTCTGGAAAAAGCAGCAATACCTGTAAAAGATAATACAAATCTGGGAAAGACTTGTGATAAACAAAAGCACGATCACGATAGTACTGTAAAATGCACCACCGACAAAAAATTCTATTCAACAAATAACCATCTCAGAATCGAAGACAAAGATGACATCAAACCTCAGTTAATCTTTTTGGATGAAAAATTCTCCTTTAACTCTAAAACTTCTGTCAAAGTACTAGCAACTGTTTTAGAAGAATTGTGCTTTGAAAGTGTTTACAAGCCTACTATTATATGCGAAAATCTGGATGAAGCAAGTCTGGTCAAGTGTGCATTAAAACTTTTGGATAATGTTACACTAATAGAATACATACCTTTTCTCCGTATGTCTTACCCGGACAGAGAAGAAAAACAACGTGTAATAAACGAAAGCAAAAAAAATTCGAGAAACGTTTTGCTTACCGATCACCGTTGCTTCCGTGGTTTTGGATCTGAACATTGTATTATATTTGCATCCCAAGGAGAGCAATATAGCAAGCATATACTAGTTGATGTTTTGGCAAGTTCAAAAGCTAAAATAGATGTTCTAGTATTTCCAATTGAAGAAGATTTGGAAATACTTACTGGTACCCTTTATTCAGTTCTGGTTGCCTGGGCTGAAAAACTCCTTGTTGCAGAATCTGTTGTAAGTGTTACAAATGTAGATGGTGAGAATCTGAACATACTTATAAATGATTTTATCGTATCAGTTAATCTTGGTGACAACGACTCGTCAGTATTGGAAAACATGAGGGCATGGGAACAAGAAGTCGAAGCACTCTTTGAGTAAGTGTTTTTTTTTGTTTTTTTTCTTTTGTTATTTGTATACTTCAAAGATTACTGAAGAAAAATTGAGTAGCTAAGAAAAATTCGACCACATAATATAGACAACAATAAATCTTCTCGACGCTGCCGTTAATAATTAACGGCAGCGCGTCGAGAAGATTTATTGTCTTTCATGTATTTTCATTGCATAAACTTTAATTTTTACAGGTTACTCTGTATAAGCAATTAAGAACTGAACAGATAATTGTCAGACTTGGATGGGTAAATCAAGGATAAATGTGTGTTGGGAAACGTTTTTGATAATTGTTAAAATGGTATTCTTTCTCTAGTTTGAAATCTCAGTGGACCCTTTTAGTAGTACCCTTTAGTGGTGGGCCTTACGTTTGTTAACGACTGTATAAATTGTTAGGCGATCTTTTGAGGGCTGTTGTTACAAACCAGCCTAAATTTATTTACACAGCTAAAGGGCTATAAAAACCTGTATACTAGTTTAATTTTTTACACAGTTAAAGGGCTATAAAGGGCTATCTGTCTGTGAAAGTTTCTGCACCTAAAGTACTACTGATACTTCTTGCTTAAAATTAACTTTATTTTCGTTTTATCTAGATGGGCTGATCTTTATTTTTTAAATGCAACCGACTTAGAGAAAACCAAGGATGATTCGATTAAAGACAGCGAGGAAAAAGAACAGTACCAAGAACAGGGTCTGTCAAAATGGGTCCATTTTAATGACATTCCTCCTGTACAAAATTTTTTTGGTCGTGAGGAGGAGATGGAGAAAATTCATAATTATTTATCGTTCGCAAATAACAGTGAACCTCGCAAAGGTTTAGTACTTACAGGAATCAGCGGTTTGGGCAAATCGGAGACAGTTAGAAAATATTATGACGAACATAAACAGCATTTTGGAGGGTGTATTTGGATAAACGGTCAAAGTGGAATAACTTTTGAAAACGAATTACTAGATTTGGGTGAACAGTGCGGCGTCAAGATCAAAAGCGTCGATGGAAGATCAAAGCTAATCGCGGAAATTGTCAAAGAAATTCACCTTTATTTAAAATCTTTCAACATTTTATATGTATTTGACGACATCGCAAGTCCGGACGTCATTGAATCGTTTTTGCCGCAGCCAATAGATGGTGTTCCTCGCAACGTAATCGTCACATCACAAAATGTAAATTGGGATGCCAATTTTTGCGTCATCCCACTTGATGTATTTCAAGAAGAGACGGCCCTACTCTTTCTAGAAGAAAATATTATCGAAAACAAGAGGAAAAATGATGATTTGATACATCTTCTTCGGACAACTAGTGGACACCCGCTTGCGCTTCAACAATCAGTATCTTATATAAACCATAATCTTTTATCCGTCTCTGAATACATTTCTTTATCTGAGAGGTGCAAGGAAGAAATGTTGAATTCTACTGAAGAAATGTTGAATTCTATTTTGAACAATCAAGCATTCACCATCGTGTCGTTATCTATAGAAAGTGTGGATGTTGATCTTTTAAAATTCATGGCTTACCTTGATGGAGTAAATATACAAAAAGGTCTACTGTTAAAGTTTTATGACAACGACTTGTATAGTTTGGATAGTGCTTTATGGACACTTAAAGAATACTTTCTTATCAGTTTTGAAGATTTTGGAAATACCAAGCTATTTTGTAATCAGACTATCACAATTCATTCATTAACTCAGTTTGCTCTACGTGAAATTCTAAAACAACATGGTATATTCAATGAAACTTTTGATAAATTATTCCAAGTATTATTAGAAGATCTGCGGAATAGCAAAGCAAAAGAAGTGATGTATTGGTTTCGACATATTTTGTACATGTTCTATAAAGAGTCGACAAGAACCGAAATCTTCAGGCAAATCACCAAAGAAAGTTTGGATGATCTGTTTGAGCTTTTTCTTCTCAAGGGACGATTAAAATACTTCAAGGATATCGTGGAACATTTGCACAAGTATCTCAAGTTAAATGACACTGAGAAGATTATAACATTCAAGATTCAGCACATCATAACAAACTGTTTACTGTGCGGAAATGGTAAGTTGCTGATATGAATCTATTTGCTTTTTTTAGGTGAGTTTACTCAGGGGTTTACTTGCTTGCTAAGTACCTTCCGTTAGAGTATATATATATTTTCAATAATAATAATAAGGTAAAAGAGAAGGAAAGGCAAATGGTTTGGTATAGTTTAAACCAAATCTAGAATAACAATTTTCATTTGCAATTGAAATTCGCTAAGCTAATGATTGTCAATACTTTGTCAAGAGTATGTGTATAGGAAAATGCTTAGGTAGAGTTAGCTATTCTGAACTCACTTTCTTGCCTTTGTCAATCATATCAATGTAAAAAATCAGATCTGTAAAATGGTAAATGGTAGCGGCGCGAAAGGACAACGACAGACATTCTGGTTAAATTAGAGTTGGTGGTCTCATAGAATGCCAAATATGGTGTGGACATTTTTATGAAACACTCTGCAAAGACTGGTCTAGCAATTCCGCTACCAAGCAACTTCTTTTATTTCAAAAATGGCTATTGTATTTATTGTGCTATATTATTACTATAGGTATTGATTTCGAACAAAATAATTCCCAAGAAGAAGGAAATGACGAGTCAAGGTATTTTATTTTCCGTGCAAAACAAATTTTGTTTGTAGTGATTTAGAAACGTCAGTTTAAAACAGGATAAAATGTTTTACAATCAACTTCTTTTTTTCGACTACAAGCTATCGCCAGGAAACTAAATGTAAACAAACAAACAAATAAACAAACAAACAAACAAAAACTAAACAAACTATATACTAAATGTGTCAATGAAATGAAATTGTTTATGCAAGGATAGCTCGCTGTATAATATCCTTGGTTTATTTTTACTATTGTTTATTTATTTGCAGGACAAGTATAGAAAGCAGGCAGGTAAGTTCTTCAAACATGTTTGCAGCTAACAGTTGGGGTACTTTTCTGTCTAATAGCTTCCAACAACACTAGACTAATCTCCTATTCAATTTGATATTTAGAAAATCGTGTAACTTTTCTACATATATATGCGAAACTTTTTCTAGTTACAGAAAGTTAGAAAATGAGAAACTTGCAAAATCAAAATCCCCCAAAAATTAAAAATCGAATCTGAAAAATTATCGATCATTTATTTTTATTTTCTGTTATTTTTAGTTGCCAGGCTTACAAGTGCTGCCACCAAATATCTTTATTCCTGGTTTGGATATGAGCGGTTGTTTGACGTAAGTGAGACGTAAGATACTAATGTTTGAAGAACGTGGGTACTATTTCATTATCAAATCACAATACGTTATGTTTTCTTATTTTTCATTTATTTAGTTTCTTGCAAGATTATGCGCCTGGTACCTACTTGATCAGAACGAAACAAATTGACGAGGTAAATTATTACACTAGATATTCGGACTTTTTTCCGGCGTTTTCAATTTGTAAAACACCAATCAATTCCATACATTTCATACAAGACTTACAATTTATTGATTCTGAGCGCTCAGTATTGACCATAGAACACTATAATTATGAGTGTGACATGGACCTTGCGGCAATTATTTACATCAGTGCTTTGGATCGTAATACAAACAACGAAAATACAAAAAGCAAAATGGAAGACATGAGGGGTTGATTGGTGTAATTTGTACTCATTAGGGTGTTGGCGTATACAAAGAAGACATCCCAATTTCAATGCAACGGACAATTTTAAATTGCAAACAGTTAACTGGACATTGTTAATTTTGTCAAGATTTTCTTCTGACCTTTTTGTATTTTTTCAAACATAACAGCACAAGATTTCGCAAGTTTTTCGGCTTGTTATGGTTGTTGTTGTTGTTTTGTGCAATATTTATGATTTTGAAATCTCTTTTACTGTAGCAAGACGCTTTGGCCGTGAAATTTGGTACCCAAGTTAAACATTACACCATTTTCTGTAAAAAGGTAAGTTAAAATGGTTTTGAAAGAACCCTATAGTAATCGATTTCGGAATGTCATTATGGACTTAAACGACAATTCATTTTATATCTTAATAGCTAATAGCTTTACGACCGTTAGGTGTAAAAACTTCTGAATAAACTACTACAACGCTGGTATAGTTCCTACTAGAAAAGTTTATCAATTTATTGTTCTTTCTGTAATCATCAGAGGTGCAAAATTACAGCGCACTGATTGGTCGAGACGTCACTTTTAGAGTGCAAATAATCTATAATTTTAATAATTATAAATTGTTTAAAAATAAAACCCACGGAGGCAGTCCCGGGACGCACTAACAAATTGTTTAAACCGTATAAAAAAAAAATTCAACGACAAAAAGTATAATAATTTATAATAATAATTTAGAAACATATATGAAAATATAATATATAATTGCACACTTACTGTATTACACAAAATTGCACTCTAAAAGCCCCTAAATATAAAACGCAGACTTGCTTTTTTTTTCATCGTAGCGAGGAGAAAACATTGTAATTTGCACTCGTCCTTCGGACTCGTGCAAATTACAGTTTTTCTCCTTGTTACTCGTGATTCATCGTTAATTGCACTCCAAAACATACGATTACTAGTAATAATATTCTCATAGGACGCGTACTATTTGGCATGTGACAGTCCATCCTTTGCTACGATTGCTGATCTCATTCGACATTACTATACTCACTCCTTACCAAAAGGCAATGGGATGTTGAAGCAGCCATACAGATGAAGCTTTCTTTTAAAACATTTATCATACGTCCGCTTAATTTTTCCTTATTCCTTTTATTTTACATTGATTGTACACTCAGCCGAAAAACTCGCGAATTTTTCTGGATAAACTTTCGCAACCGGCAACTGAAATTTTTCTTCGTGTGATGATAAACTTTTCCTGATTGCGATTTCGAAATTTTCCCTGTAATAACGTACTGTAAATGATCGATTTAGCGCTCACTCCCGAGGAGTTAGCGTCCCTCTCGAATAAGCCCCCCCCCCCTTTTTTTTTCTGAACCCCATGGACGGTTATTCAATTGCAGAATAGAAGCTAAAGGGAGCGATTATTTTAAAGTGTGCGTGTTTAGGAGAAAGACAATGATTTAATTCTATCAAATTTTGGATAAAAATGTTATCAACAAACACGTAGGTTTGCAGGGATTGATAAAATAAGAAAAAGAAGATGAAAAATAGACATAATTTAATAAGTGCCCCTCTCGAATTAACGCCACTCTCGATTAAGCGTCCCCCCTAAAGGTTCTAAAATTTAATAAGCGTCCCGGGAGCTAAATCGATCATTTACAGTAAGCATAGATCTTTAATTTCGCCGGATAAACTTTGCGTAGAGTTTAGGGTAAAATATGTAAATATGTGAATATTTTTTAATGGATTCTTTTGTAATGTTAAATTTATTAGAAATTAAATTTTAATTAGAGATTCTTATTGATGCATTTATAATAAATTTTGAAGTTAATTTCTTTTTTATTCCATTGTTAATCCGTCATGTTTTTAGCCGGATAGGGTCATACTGTAGTGCAACTCGGAATACGGTGCTTCTTTGGGCAGACTAAACTTTTTTTATAGTGTCATCAAAACTTTGATGGAAATTCGAAACCGGGTAATTGTCAGTAAAATACCCCCGATCGAGTCAGCATGGAAGTATAAATCGTTTCTGTAAGATGTTGATAAATTTAGTTTTCAAAACAAACCAAAAACTATTTTGTACAGTTGCTGAACAAAAATAAACACCCAAACCCAGAAAAAATTAATAACAAGCTGGAATTTGGCACAGATGCTCCTTAGGGTAAAGGAAGTCACCAAAAAAAAATCCCCATGAATCCCAATAGGGGAACATCCTTTTTTAGGCCCTCGTAGTCAGGTGACGTCATACCCAAGAATAACGAAAAACTCGATGTCATAAAATTCAAATATAAATTACACCAATGGATTGGCCTTAAAGAGTAGATGAAAAAAATGTATGTAATTTTTTCTGGGTCAAAACCTCTCAGCAACATGTACTATATAGAGGAATCGATAAACTGTCATTTTTTAAATCTCGAGAATATTTCAAGGGGAAATTCCCACTACCCAAAATCTTCCAAGCTCCAGCATAATGCTAATGGACAAACTTGTGGCTAGGCGTTAGTTCGCTGGGGCAAACCAAAATGATGGCTTAAAAATTCATCTTTGGTCCTAATTAGGATGCTAAAAAACCCTAATCTTTTGCCGGTGGTTATTTTTGGCGTTAGCCAGGCAGTAAAATTTGATTCACTTGAGTTGATAAAGTTTAAATCTAGTTTCAAAACATGGTATTGTTTTAAGTTTTAGTGATTAGATCTTAATAATATATAAACACTTGAATTTAGGCAAAATTTGCAAAAAAAATGCTGGAGTCAGCAGCTTTGCTTCACGGACTATTATGTTTCACTGCAGGATGAACCCTCGCATAAAAAAATTTCAGAGGCCAACAAAGCAGCAGGTTAGCGGGTGAAGGTCATTTGGGTAGCGAGGATCGCAAATGATTTTAACTTTGTGCACGACATCTAGGCAGGTTTGAAGAGGGTTGTGGAGGAGATTGCAAGTATAGAGCTGACTACTTTAAAAGGTTCCACGTCTTATGCAAGCTGAAGGTCTAACAATCCCATCAGAGTGATTTTAGCTGGGCTCGAAATTTAAGTTGGACATCGAACCTGAGTTTATATATCCAGTCTAGGAGTAGTCTAGATTAGCCTCTACATTCGCTTTCCTTTTTTTAATAGCGAATGAGCGAAGTTAGTACTTCTATGCGCAAAGTGAATAAATGTTCCGTATGAAAAAGTTCCGTATATAAGAAACATATTGTTATAAGAACCGTCTATCGCTACGATAAATAGCCGTTCCAGGATAGTCTAGGGGTGGTAGTCAAAGTATCAATCCAATCTGAAGCAGCTTTATGAAGGATAGTGATTTTAATTGTTTAATTAGTCCGTGTAGCTCACAAAACAGTGTGAGCTTCTCCACAACAGAATTAAAGTGGTCATTCAGGGTTTCAGGATCGTGTTCGATTGTTTTGTTGTTTGTACTTAGTATTCGATTGATCACATCCAATACCTCCGTTGGTTTGATGATAATGCTTTTGGTAGACAGAGCAACATTAATTTTTTCAGCTGGTTCCGAACATTACAAAAACTTGTCCAATCTGCTGGAAGTTGTGATTCGTGAGCTGCTTTATGAAGTCTGTTTCTTTGTTGCTGAAGAGAGTTAATTTGGAGATCTTTCAACTAGGGGTAGATCTGGTAAGCAGTGCATAGGTTTCAATGCAACCCAAGACGAGTTTGTTAAACACTTCCAGTTGTTCATGTGGGTCATCTAGGGCATATACGATATTGAATGGAAGTTCCCGGAAATTTCCGTTCCCATGAAGGGCGGGGAGGTACAGGCTACTAACATAGGGACCTCTGTGATTTCATCGGTTTCATAATTGTGAGATTTCCACGAACGGTGTCGTTTCGGTTCAGCGGCTACTTTGATGATTACGTTGCACGGTTGCGAAAGTTGCGACGATAAGGTGAGCAGTTCGATGAGCAGTTCGATACTCTATAATGGGTAAAATCGCCATTCCAGCCATGAGGTTCTGAAAAGTGTTCACCAAAAGGCGTTCGCCCTTGAGTCGTGCTCGACAAGACTGGATTCGTTGCATTTTAGCGTTTTCCTTACCTTATCTTATCTTTCAAATCCACATTCAGCGCGACTTCTTTAATAGCAGCAATGGCGTATCGTTTGTATCGTTCTGCTTTCGATTTCATTGCTTCCTTGAATAACTCGTATTGTTTTTGACCTTCTTTGGATTTGTCATCTTTGTAGGATTCTTTAACAACGTTTAGCACCATGAAGGCCAAGTGAACGTAATTCCGAAAGATTATCAAATTCACTTCCATTCTTCTCTTCTCCTCGTCACTGAGATACGAAAAGTTCCCACTTTTGCCAAGCTTATCTTTAAATAGTGCAAACTCTCCGTAAGAGGCTGATATTAATTTGTAAGCTTCTTCCTGACATAGATTGACTTTTTGGCCGTTGACTCCAAGGATACATTCTGACCAGTAGGTGAAGTGGAACTTGTATCTTCTTTCAATGATATCCTTTTCAAAGTTGACAACCTTTTGGTCTACGTAACCTTTCATTTCGTCCAAATGTTTGCTGACTTCATCCGTGAGTCAAATACTTTTTAAGATGAAAGCCCGAAGGGCGCTCGCTCTTCCGTTGTGCTTTTTTATGTTTTGTTGTATTCTCTCCGTTTTGTTTTTTAAGTTTCTGTCGTGTGTAATAATAGACTGTTTACTAGTCTAGAAGGGCGCTTGTAACTTTCACTGCGTAAGCAGTCTCTATAGCGTCCGTGCGACGCTGGTTTACCAGCTAGTCTATCTATATAATAAATTTTTTTTGGGCCTAAATTGTTTTGGTCCAAAAATAATTTTTTTTCATTCCCCAAATTCATGTAAGAAAATGTAAATTTTTTTGCAAAATTTTTTCCCTGAAAAAATGTTTTAGTTTTTTTTGGATGAAATATATTTTTTTTTTTGCGCGGAAAGCCCGAAGGGCGTGCGTCATAAACAGCAGGTTTTATGCATTATGCGTAAGCAGTCTCTTCAGCGTCCCTTGCGATGCTGGGAACCAGCTAGTTATTAATATAAGTATACTTTAAAAGTTTGAAGCCAATAGCTTTATTAGATCAAACGTTATAAATAATTTAGTTTTTCACTTTTTTACAGGGATTTATAAACGATTATAACGATTACATAAAAATATAAAAACCTTAAGATTTTTTTTAAATTTTTACCATAAACATCGTGTTATTAAAATATGAACTTTGTATGATTATTTCCTAATATTTTTATCTTTTGGTCCACTTAGTTAGCTTGTAATGATAATACTTGGCTTGTTGTCGAAGTACATAATTTCCATCTACACATCTTCAGATTCTTGATGACCCTGGAACAACACTCATTGGTCTATATATATGCCATTCGTACCATTGGTAACAAATTAGAATAGTAATTTTTTTTGAGAAATCGTATCATCTATTTTCGATGGAGATAGCTAATTTTAGGCATTTAAAAAGTTTCGAATTTGACTTCAACTCACTAAAAGTAAGTATTAAAGTATAGCTTGATTTATATTTCATATTATGGTTAACATAGATCGTTGAATCACCCAATCACTTACACTCTCCTTCACTGATTTTTTTTTTGGCTTCTTTTCTCACAAGTATCATATCTTAGGCATCAAATTTTCAATTTTTCGCGACTTTTATATAAAATACAACCATACAACCAAGAGAAACAGATATTGTTCTCTCGTTATGTGTCTTACATAAGTTTGTGTCCATAATACTATACCTTAGCAGCCATCCATAAAGTACATACGCAGTAAATGTACCAATATTCGACCCTCCCCGCCCCCCCCCCCCCTTGTACGCAGCTGTACGCTTTGGACTACACCCCTCCCTCTCCATTGCGTACGAACTTTTTAACAACTTACACCCCCCCTCTCTTTCACGGATTTTTTTTTGGCTTCTTTTCTCACAAGTATCAAATTTCTTAGGCATCAAATTTTCAATTTTTTGCGACTTTTATATAAAATACAAACTTTACTATCCATAAAACCAATCAGTTTAGTTTTTGGTATCATTAGTACTGAAGATTCTCGAAAGTTTTCCAAAGCTAAGTTCCAAAACATATTGACTACATTTATTTCATTCTTTTCATGACATGAAAATGATTTGTGGCAAAAGTGATGCACTGTGTGGCACTCTCAGTAACCTTTAAAACCACAATCTTTATTATTGACATAGGGTAATTACCTTGGAAGTATAGAGGGAAATTCCCATGTAATGCCGTCTATTAAGAATATTAAAGAGTAAAGAATGAAAGTCAAGATGGGATATTCCGCTCACATCACTTTTACTTATTTTAAGTATTTTTGCAGTTTGTGATGAATTTGAAACAATTATTTAGCGCATTCAAAAAGTACGTTCGCTCAAATTTGCCGATTTCTGACCCCATCCCTCTGTTCGCTTCTAAACAGTAGAAAAATGACGTCAAATAACAATGGGTGTTCGCTTTTACTCTGACCCCCCTAAGTTGGATGAACTAAGATTAAGTGGTTCAAATGAGTAGAAAAAATTTATCCCTTCGTACTCGTGCTGATATGATTTAGATGACCAAAGGCTTAATGTGATTAAACTCAATTAATCCACTTTTTGCTTTGAAACTGATTCCTGCTTTAATGATTGTTATGATAAAAATAAATAGAAATAAATTGGATTAACCAAGTCTTTACTTTATTCTTTTGGCTTTTTTGTCTTTCAATTGAAAGGTAAAATTTGGCAGGATATAGAAGGATTTTGGAATAAACAAACACCTAAAAATTGGAGGGTTGAATTGAAAAGCGGTAGCCTTTAGTCGGAGTATTATTTACACCTTGAGAGGAGAAATAAGATTGTTCACTATTGATTTAGTCACTGTGTACAAATCCTTTTACTTTTTGGGACCAATTTGTGCCAAAAAGATGACGGTGTCAAGCGGTACCTCGAAAAGTAGTGTTTATGGGAAAAAAGATTTACCAAGCTGATACTTTGCACAGACCTTCTCTATACTTTGTCTAAATGTGACTCAGAAAAGAATGCCATCCATAAATCTGAACATGGGAAACCCCTTTTTGGGACCATTTTTTAAATGACGTCACAATCTAAAGGGGGACCGCACATAATGAAAAATTAAAAGTATTCAAACTAAAAAAATAAATCGCATCAATGAATTGACCTTAAAGAGTAGATAAAGAAAATGGTATTGTTTGTCATGTTTTGATTATTAGTTGTCGGTTTATTGCGGTTCAAATGTACAAAACATTACGTTTTTTGCTCTTTTGCTGACGTCAGCATTCCTAGGCAATAAATTTTAATAACTTTTAAACTCAATGAGATGATAGAGCTTCAATAAGTAGTTTCAGAAAATGGTATTGTTTGTTAATTTTTGGTGTCTGGATATTAAAGATATTAACAATCAAAAGTATGGCAAAAACTATAAACAGTGCTGAGTCAGCAGTTTTTAACAAACTTTGATCGTTAATATCCTAAGATCCAATCACCAAAACTAACTCAACAAATAATACCATTCTCTGAAACTACTATTGAAGCTCTATCATCATAATATCTACCACGCTCAGACTAAAGGCATAGTAACCATAGTAACGATTTCCATTCAGTCATTCCTTTCCTTTTTTTCATTCGTTTTTAAATTTTATGTAAGTTTTTTTTACAAACGGGGCAGTTATTACCAATCGGTGCAGAACACTTTTTCAGCAATTTCTATATATAAGACATGATGCGAGTCATAAAGTATCCTGTTGTTGTACATTCGCCTAAATAGTCCTGTAACCATAGTAACCTATTTCTTTTGCTCCTAAACGTTAATCAATTTAGCAAAATTATTTTTAAATCACAATGAAATCTCTCAATTCAACTTTTTGCATTTCTAAAAACCTTCATTTAGATATGAAAAATTCGTTTTAACAAGACCATTCTTTTTTTTATGAATTTCCTCGTGCAAGGCTAATAAACATTCAAAATTTGAAATTATTATGGTAAAAGATAAGATTTCGGTAAAGCAGATATTAAAACTTAAATTTGCCACATTCAATAGGATTATGTGGTACACAAAGGAATTCTTAGAAGAGCTTTTCTGACAAGTTTATCAGATTCTTCAAGTAATAGTGTTTAACCACATATTGCGGAATTTGAATTAAATTAATTTATAATGGAAAGTGCATAAAAAAAAACATAATTACTTCAGAAAAACATATGATTCAAGTAAAACTGTTTGTTGTACGAAGGTTGAGAGATAAAAAAAAAAAAAATAAATGTAAATCTCCTCTTATCATATAAATACGGATAGTATAAAAATGATGAGTTGTATGAACTTCGTTTGTATATTCATGGCAATTGTGTCTTGTGTTTATGGAGATAATTTGTTGACAAATTTTGAGAAGCAGGTTGATGATGTTTCAAATAAATTGGAAGAATTTGCAAATCTAAACTTAGGAGTTCAGTTTGCCCAGGTACTATGATTAAATAACTCTCAACGACAAATATTTTATAATGATTTGACCAACATTTCACAAACATGGATTATATCAATATACTCTCTTTTGTTTCTATACGTTTTAAGAATGTAGATTCTTGACAAGGAAGCTGAACTGAACTGAACAGACACTAAGACACTCTGAATAATCAAAAACTTCGAAAAGTGTTCAAATACATTTACTCACTCAGCAAAGTAAAGAGAACTTTATTTCAAAATTGAAGGAGTTTGACTCTTATTCGACTCCAGGAAATCTTTTAAGTAATACGAGCCATATTTGCATCGTCATAAACAACATCAAGAAACTATTTTTTGTTCTCTGTTGTTGAAAAAAGCAATTTGTGAACATCATTCTGTTTATTTATTTCTAATTAACTACTAATTAAAGATAATCGTGTTTTATGTATAATTAAATTCATGTGTCATGACCTTCTGCAAGTTATGTGCATGCAAATTATATGTGCATGTTAAGGTGGGTTTCCACTGACAGATACCATTATTAATAAGATAACATGTCGCATGTCGCAAGGGGTTCTGTTTTTGGAACCAACTTTCGATCTGACCTTAGTTGAGAAAAAATTCTATCTACCATTCTAATCAAATATCATTTCAAACTTCGATTTGAGAGATTGTCTTTTCATAGACATCCAATAAATTTCTTTCTCATTATCCATTATCTTGCATAATCTTCACTGAAAATAATACAACATCGTAAAAATTGAATGACAATAATTTAATACACTCAGAATTGTGTTCTCAAATTACAAGATGAAATTTGCGTTTCTATCTACATTTCTATTGTTTTCAAGTTGGGCAACATTTAAGATATTTGTGTGTGTGAATTTTTAGGGGAAGCCGTGTCTGTATACAACTTTAATGTAACTTTTCTTTCTACTTTCTTTCTTTCTTTATTCAGGATTATTTTGATCAAATTACAAGAAGGCAGCCCATGCAAAATGGAAGGCAAATTTTAAATGAAGTATAATTATTTTTGGTTCTCCCCCTTTATTGGGTTATTCTGACACAATGACACAATAATTAAAGTACCATACATTTTTCCTGTTTTTTTATCTACAGCTTTCCTAATCTCCTCATCTCTCCCTCCCCCCTTTCAATCTGTGATCACCTTTCCTTTGTTAGTTTCACAACAGCCTGCAAGAGAAAGCCAAGATCGCCAATGAAGCCTTGGTGCCAATTATACGGTTGATAAAGAATGATTATAAACAACAGGGTGGCGAACAAAGACCTGTTCAAAGTTGTTGTGTTTACGATAGGTCACTGCAATATAGTAACCTGTTCAAAACTAAGGTAAATTATTTATTGAACTCTGGATATATAACATGAATGAGAAGTTTCAAGACCGTTTCCCTAAATGCCGTTCATATGTAGATTTAGCCTGTACCAGACCGCCCATGTGGTACAGAATTTTAATCCTTCCCAAACGGTATACCGTAAATATCGCTATATCACGGGCGGTCTGGTACAGGCTAATGTAGATTCTCTAAGATCAACTTCGTGTAATTGAGTCTCATAGGAGAGTAAATCAATGCGTAAAAATAGCCATATGGTAAAACACGGTAACAGCATAACAACAACACACAGAACCATCAAACTGTTTTCAAAGTTATCTAAGTTTAAAATGATATTCAAATGTCACCCTTTAGTACAACTAAAAAGGACT
>JAYRBV010020243.1:0-11539 GCA_036023255.1 Mitrocomella polydiademata
GAAATCACAACCCTGTTATTTGTGTAAAAGAATCGTGTTTATTAGCTAAAACACATGACCTGTATTTTAGAAATTTTTTCTTGTGGGTAACTACACAACAACCCATCTGTAATATACACAATAACATCAAGCCACACACTCCACCTATGTACTGTTACATTAACTAAATTTTTCTGTTACTGTCAAAAGAAATTCTTAAAATACACGCCGTGTATTTATATACTAATAAACACTAAAATAAAATATCAAATTAACATGAATAAAATCTAATCTGGAATCTAATTTAAACAAAATACACTGTGTATTTTACAAAAAAAGCTCTTGCGTGTATATATACACTATTAAAAAAATTACTGTTGTCTAGCATTGGTTCGATGGCTCTTTGTCAATCATGGCTACCGATTACACTACTTTGAGAACTCCAACCACCACACCAGTCTTGTCATTCTGAGGCGATCAGTCGATCGCGATCGCCAGCGTAAAAAAAATAAAAGCCTTTTCTCTCATACTCAATTTTCACCTTTGGCAATTTGAGCAACGTATTATTGCCGCGAGTGTTTTTTGAATGGGAGCTATCATTTTTCCAGGCATTTACGTACAAAAAGGCAGGTCTTAATTTGCATAAGTTTTTGGATGCTTGTCATAGTCAGTATAGGGTTGTTGATAATTTTAGTTAACAGATATGGACCCAAGTCTACTTTTTTGTGTAATCGTCATGCTTGTATGGAGTTGACTGCAGTAGGTAATGATAGGTGTTATCATCATGCTGTATAACTTTTCGGCTGCTGGACTCGTCAAGAATGGTCGTATTTTTTACAGTAATTGAATTCTGCTCATTGCTTAAAATACAATAAAAATACAAGTAAATTATCGTTCCATACTTTTGTTTATTTGTCCCTTTTTCGGCTAAAATCCAAGATGCAGGACAATATGAAAAACGTCTATTAAAGCAGTTAAAATTGATAGTGGTTTAGGATCGTTTTTTTAATGGAAGGGATATAAGAAATTTACGAGGAACTGAGAATAGCATAATAGTTTTTATTAACATAGTAAGTACCATTTCAGACCCGGGGAGTCCAAAAGATCTTTGATATCAATCTACTCAGTTCTCTAGAAAAGGTATTCTCAGAAAATACATACAGATATCTTGTCACTTATTGCTGATTGCTTTGTTTGCTTTTTTTTTAATTCCAAAATAAAAGACTGGCTTAAAATTTATTATTATTATTTTTATTTTATTTTATTTATTTTTTATTTTCTCAGATAAGAATTGTTTGTGCACAATTTGTTTGGCGTCCATACCACACAAACGGTATCAAAACATTTTTAATTCCCCACTGAAAATGTTATGACCATTTCTAAAAAAAATAAAATCAAAGCAATATGTGATGCTTTACATTCAGTAAAGGTCTAATTATGGCTATAAAGGAAGTCTTCAGGTTAAAATGAGTAAAATGTCTATTTTTGATACCAAAGACAATACCATTGAAATGTATGTGGTTCTGGGTGATTAAGAAAATGCTTAGGGCTACGAATTCTCATAGGGAATTTCATGTTCTTTTTGTCAGATATATAGAGACATTATATACATTTAGTCACTCCCACATACACTTCTCAACAGCAACAAACTCTTTTGAAATTTTGCATGAAGGGTGGTTATTTAGATCCTTTTGAAGAAACTGAGTTTGTACTTTTCTCATGAGCAATTAATACTACTACGCCATTTGTCACCAGTAAACTTAGTTGATATTTTAATGAATGTTTTACAAACACTTTCATTAAGTTCATAATATGTTAACATGTTAAGCAGGGTGTTAGCTAGCCTCTATTTAGTCTTTTATACGGACAATTCCCAATCGTATCTAGTGAGGGACTTTCCCAATTGCCAAGAAAAATATTCTCTTTACTTCTCTTTACTTCAATCAAGGTTATAATAAGAGGTCAACAAGTAAAAAAAACATGTGTGTATATATAATTCTTTTCTTTTTTGCAGAGTTCATTATAAAAGGACAGTGTCTTTTTGGGCAGTGTCTAGACATCCCTTTAAAAAAGACTATTTTTCTCACTATATTGACGTCTGTATATTTTGTGTATACATTGTTTTTCCGTTTTTTAAAGTGTCTGTTAACAAAATGAAGAAAACAGCAAAACAATTTTTTACATGATTCAAAATCAATTTTTTTATTTTTTCCATTTGTCAAAAATTTGGGTCGATCGGGCCCGTAAAACAACAAATTAAGTTGTCATCGCCTAACACCCAGGTACCAATATTTGGCGGGGGCTATTTTTTTAAAAAACATATTCCAGCTGAGGGCTTGAAAAATATAAGAATCCGGGGGACCATATTAATTGGAGGATTCTAGAGATATTTTAAAAACCAAAAATTTGTGAAATTGCTTTAAAAATTAAGTAAACAACGATGATGATGCTGTAAGTGTCCAAGGGACTTAGCCTTTCAGCTTTGTACTAAGTAAACTTAGTGTAAAACCCTCTTTTATGAATTTCAAAAGGGGTCATTCGCGAAAGTTTTTTCCTTTAAAGTACTTTTTTGACGAATAAAGGTCAACTGTGATAGCATTTCTTTTATATATTTTTGGTACCAATACTTACTCTTAAAAAAGCGCCTCTCCCTTTGAGTAGAACGGAAGTTTTTTACAAGATTATTGAAAGCAATGAAAATGTTGTTCTTTAGCCAAATTAAATTCCCGACAAATTAAAGTAATTTTGCCGACCGTCAAATCAAGTCCAGTTTTTATATTTTTTAGATGTTTCAGAAAAAGCCAAGAAACAGGTAAACAAGACTTTAAACTAACAATCTCCTCATACAGATCTTTCATCTTTTAGGTCAACATTTTGCATAGGCCAATGCGCCATTATAAATTCCAAGACAATCATTTACTTCTATTTGATTTTCTCAAATGCTTGACAACTGACAAAGAAAACTTTTAAAACAATGATTGATTCTGTGGATCAAATACCAAAAAATAATTCACCAAAAGCTATTCTACCACCTATAATGAAAAAAAGTGATTATTTACCGGAAAATTTGTTGAATACTTTAACACAAACTGGAAGGAAGTTCCAAGATCTTGGACCCAAAGGTGGAAATAAAAAAGCTGCAAAGAAGCGTGCTGATAATCTATGGAACCATGAGAAAAGTAGAGGAAAATTTAAGCATCTTTTGGAACAGCCACCATGCTTTTGTGGAGCTGGCAGGTACGTATGAGTAGGTTTTTTTGTTGTTGTTGATTGCTCAATCATTAAGATGAAAAGTTTGGAGTATAAATGACGTTTGACATTTTAAAGTAAATTGAATATATATTATCTAAAATAGTTGCAGTGTTATTTTAGATACATAGATGGTATTAGATGGCACTTTTGAAGTATCAATTATTGCTTTTTCATAGCGTATTGTAAGAATTACAGAAGTATGATTATGACTAATACTAAAATTACACCACTACTGCTTTTGGTGCATAAAGAATGTGACGTATGTATTTCATTTGCAACGTTCTAGTCTGGGGTTATTTAGATAATCATTTGTATTATTTCTTCTTTTCAACTTCATCTTAATTTTAGTGACATTTCCTACCTTATGGATGCAACAAAAGAAAAAATTATACCAAATAGCAATGAAATACACAAAGACCCAACAGCAACAAATGATGAACAAGAAGATCACGTACGTGTTTTGTTATTGTTGTTGTTTTTATATATTGTTAAAATAGTTTTAAGCCTACTGTTGATTATCGTTCAAAAATTAAAGACTGTATAGAAAGGAACATTTTGACTTGCTAGTTTTATAGCTTGTTTAATTTTATATGGTTCTTTTGCATCAAAACTCATTACAAAGATCAAAAAACTTGTTAAAAAAATGTACTTAGTTCCAAACTTATTCATAACTTATTTTTTCCTTCCCCATTTAACTTTTTTTAAGATGTATTTAAAATAGGAGGAGCTTTCAAAATATTTTACAAATCATTATTTTTTTTTAATTTCAGGGTAGAACACTGATTCCTGAATCAATCATTCCATCTGAATTTCACATTAAAAAACACAAAGGCGTGATGGGCTTGGAGATCCATGATGAGTACAGACATTAATTTTTTTCATTACCAACTTTTAACTCAAGATAACCCAAGAATAGAGCGAGAATAACACATGTTTTACATTGTATTGTCATGAAAAGTACATGACTAGAGTTTCTGTTTGTTAGCAAGATTGTAATAGATTCAATGATCAAGGTTGAACATTTTTGTTGGAATTTTTCTTTGTATGTAAATAGGTATTTTGCTCTCTTTTTGTTTTAGCAAGTACGCAACACAATCTGACGAACATGAAGAGCACTTGACACTTTTTCCCTCTATGTTAGTGTATTCATTACTTTAAAATTGTTATTGTTATATCGTGTTAGATTTATTTCAAAACTTGGGTTTTTTTATCCTAAACTGCCCTCAAAAATTATGATTATTACTTGTTTTATCACAATTTTCGGATGGAAATATTTGGATATAAAACCAAAGTTTCGAAAAACACATTATTAACTCGAAATTGTCTACACATTGTCTGGATCACAGATTTCTACTGAGTTGTCAATACATTATACCACTAAAATATTCTTTTCGTTTAATAATTATAGGAAACCATCAGGAAGACAGGAGGCCCTGCAACTAATGGTATGATTTGTTTTTGATTTGCAAAATAATATGAGAAAGAATTGAGGGAACTACATAACACTATTGAAAGTTTAGCTGTATGTCTATTGTGAATGTAAAAAACCTTGACTTTTTTTCTTTGATGCTTTTTTTTTAATAAAACTAATACAAACAACAATCTATGTGTATAGCATATTCTAATAATTGTTTAACAGTATTTTAAGGGCATCAAATTAAAACCACACATTTTTTTCTTTCATTTTCAGCAAATAATGAATAGCCTACTTAAAAAAGCTGGGGTCGAAGATTATAATGAAAATGTTGAAGTTGAATCGAAGCAAAACGAAAAAAATAATAACAATGAAGAAGAAACGCAGGTGATTCCCTGACTCAAATAACCTATGCGGAGGAGTGTATTTCTATTGATATGGGACGTAATATTGCAGTGTCTTTTCTATAGAAAACACTCTTCCACTTGTGAATGATTTTTACGAAAGGTTGGAAATGGGATAGAAAATGCACTCTTCCAATTTTGACTTATGACATTAAAGAAAGCGTTGGAAATCACGTATAATCTAAATGTAATTCTAATCGCTGTCTCAGATTTGAGTGTTTTCTTTATTTTGGGTACTTTTCCAATAAGCTTTTTGGGGGTAAATACATAATGTTCAAAAGTGTTGAATATCATAGGAATTGTACATTGAAAAAAAGAGTTATATCAATCAGTGTGCTCTCGTCCAAGTCTATTATCACAGTGCAAGTGTTGTGGAAAACTTGATTATATTTCAACAAGAAAGGGTTATATACTGTGCTGTTAATATGAAAAAAATTATTGTATATTCAAATAAAAGAAAAATTTCTTTGCTCTTTAAAGATTGAGGGACTTTTAAGGCTGGTGAAAGAGGAACAGAAAATTTACAATATCATCTTCAATGAAGTTATCCGTCAGGTCAGTGTGGAATGCATCGAAAGAGGTACCGTCCTTGCTGAACTGCGTAGAAGATATGCTAAAATGTTAGACAGGGTGCCAAGACAGGTCAAAAGGTAATTTTTACCGATTCCATTTTTTGTTTCGATTTAAAAAATAAAAAATTTACAATATGATTTCTAGAGAAGAGGTTATGTATGTGCGCATAACTTTTAGTTGAATCCTTTTTCACTTCAGTGTACTGTTTTTGTATAACTGATTTTTTGGCTAGTGTATCGGTGCTTATTATTGCACATAATTTAGTATCCCAATGGGAATAAATCATATAAAGATGTGTTAAACCAACTTTTTTTAATGTAGATCTGCTTAAAATATCTATTTTATCTATATTGATTGTATTTAGCTTACACGAAGAAGTCCTCGCACAACGAGCATTAGATCGTAGATTAACTGAAGAGCTTTCACGCTTCAAAACTTCAATTACCCTTCTTACAAAGTAAATTAAATTTGTTATTTTGAACGCTTGTTACAACCATCTTAGTAAATCTAAGGTATACAGATATTTCTATTGAAAAATTATATTCTATTGAAGCTGTCACCGAGTGGTTAGTTAAGGCGCTAGACTCGTAACTTGCTATTTTGGAGTTTGTATCTGCTGCCCGTTACAATGGTGAGGTAACCTGACATTAACCTACGTTCCATTGCGTGTTTTGCAACGTAGCCTAGTTAGTACTGAAGAAGCTATCATGGGTAAAACATTCGTCGATTATCGCAATAATTACATACATATAAATTTTCAACTTTTAGAGAACTACACGAAATACATGCGCATGACGAAGAAGTTACTAGACAAGCCATAGAAACACAAGCTGAGGTAAGTAGGTGACCAGTTCGTACTTGATAATGGTTGGACTGTCAGAGACCGAACGGGATATTTAGATTATTATACCTAACTTTTTTTTATTTATTTATTTATATATTTTGTACACTGTCAATTGATATGGATGGTTTGGGAATTTATCATTTTCTTTTTATGATAAAGTTAGTAAAGTGATACAGAAATATCATCTACACAAAACTGTTACCGTCAGTTTGCTATCAAAGTCTCTTATAAAAACAGCGAAAGCGCTGTTTTTATTTCACTCTATTTACATGTATCCACTATTCGACTTGCAAAATTATTTTTAGCTTAACGATGCTCTCAAAGAATCGGAGAAAAATGCCAGGTAATTAAATGTTCCAATATTTAATATTTACCATATACTGACCTGTGAAATACGTTCGGTGATTTTTTTATCTTGGATAATATATAACATCATGATTATACTTTTTAGATTTGAACGTGTTTTTCAAAATAAATACGTTTGAAAAAATGAAAACTCTGCTCTGCACCAACTTGGGGTTTTACAGTACCCTACGCTTCCTTACCCTCAGCTATTTTGTTTTCGTTCTGACATCGTTTCTTTTTTCACAATCACCGGGAATATAACTGTTTTTATCACGTAAACTCCCCTTGAATATTTTTCAGTTTGTTGGCAGAATATCATGATTTGTACGAGTTGCAGAGAAGAAGGCTTGATTATCATCTATGTGAGTTTTGTACCCATTAACCCTATGTAGAACAAGAGGATTATTGTACAAGGGGGTTATTGTACAAGCCCTTGTTGGAATTCTTTGAATAAAACAAAAATATCAAAAGTAAAATTGACCCAAAATGGATAGAATTTGTTTTTAGATTTTTAAAATGTCAACAATAGGTTAGTGATCGAAATTACGCCATTGTCAGTATTTAAGGCGTAGTACCAACTAGGTAAATTACTTCAAACTTCCTAACGAGGTAGATAAAAGATTGTAACAAGAGAAATTGAGATCTGCTTATACCAAAAATATTTAAAATGTTTTTGTATTTTTTCGTTAAGCCAAACTTATTGAAGAACGTGACCTTTGGGCTGGTAGTGCACACATGTTATCCATGAAAGTCACCGATAAACACAATCTTATCACAGTTCGAAGGTTGCACCTCTACGAGAAAGCATGGCACAAATTGGCAAATCGATTCACTGTTTTATTAGGACAAAAAGACGCTAAAGAGGTATAATTTTAACTGTTTGTTTTTTCTCTAAAATTTATCTGGCGGATAAAAAAGAATGATGAATCAGCAATAACATACACGTTTTAAGCAGCTACCAGGTTTCTACGGGAATATCGTGAAATATTGAGAAACCGGGGGAAACGGGAAATAATTTTAAAGTTGTTTAAGATGGAGAGACTAGTTCTAGTCTGTCATGTTTCTAGATTTAAGATATTTTCCAGTTAGTTACGAATTCATTAAACTGATTGTTATTGTTCTCCAATTCAAAACGGAACGAAAAGATAACAAACAGATATCAAATAGTCTAATGCTACCATCTTATTTGTAACAGATTTACTAAAACATTTCAGTGTTCTAGAAATTTTATTAGTAATTTTAGCAGTATGTCGATCTCTCCTTTAAGTGACGTGTTTCTTCCATTTGCGACAGCTTTCTCATCCAAAAGGTTATTTTCCAACAGTCTCGAGCCAATTAAATCGCACATCTCTTCAATTCCATACTCCGGGTGTCCCTGGACACTGAATATATTATCTCCGTAAAGTAGTGCCTCGTGGTGACACGAAGACGATCGACCAACGTTGATGGCGCTGTCAGGTATCTCCGCAACCTCTTCGCCGTGTACTTTCATGATCGTCATATCGGTTCTGCTGTCCCCTAAGACACTTTTAAACCACTGTTTGTTGAATACCTCTTCACTCAGCTGGATCCTCTCCGCCCCGAAGTTAAATTTCTGGACACCTTGTATCGGTTTTACTGTTCCACCGAAAGCCTTGGCAATCAACTGGTGACCGTAGCAGATACCAGCCAAATTGATGGCTCTCTTGTTGTTGTGTTTGTTATACTCGTTCACTTGCAATACAAAAGTCTCCAGTCTCCTTATCCACGGGTGAGGGTCGTTCACGCTGTAGTGTGAGCCACTCACAACGAATCCTGAATACTTTGCAAATTCGTCAGGTTGAGGTAAAGTACCACTTACACCGTAGATAACTTCGTAGTCAAGTGAACTGCCAATGGTGCTGAATCTCTTGAGATAGTAGCTGCCGAAATCTTCATTGTCCCTCCACAACTTGCCATCGGTAGCCATGATCAAACCAATCTTCCTTTTCAAAGACATTCTCCTTTTATTTTCTTCGAGATTGTGTTTTCTTTACCTTTTTCTAAAGGTAGACAAATGAAACAGTTTCTAGTCTACCGCACTGTACACCGGTTCGGGTTTTTCACCCTACTTTGGGTCTATAAAGGTTTCGCAAAATCAAGAATTACGATACACCAATTAACCTCGAACGTTACATCAATTGTAACATATGAACTGCTCGGATTTTAGCCAATACCGACAGATTTAAAGTAGAACATTAGAACATAAAAACGGTATATCGGGTAGACTAATATAATTTTTAAACGAAAATTCCTTGCTTAGACCCGGTTCTAGCTTTGCATGCGCTATGACTCAACATAGTTTTTTTATAAAGATCTTTTATAAAGTAGACTAGTTTACCAGATACTTCTTTCCTTTGACTTTTTAACGATCGGATTTTCCCGGCTAGAATGCCACAGTGCACTTGCACAACATTTTTTTTTTAACTAAAAATATTGATACATTAAAAATAAATTAGAATTTATCTTTCATGATGCGTAGAGAATTTCTTTTGCATTTATAACATCAACGATGAATATAAGAGCAGATGCAAAGCTATTCAATATTCAGGTATCCATGGTAATCCAGCAGTGCATCTTTTGATTCAGTTTTCAAAATCTGAGGGGATATTATTCGACCAGATAACCTCCGTCTTTCAAATAAATTATGAGCAACCTGTTGCATAACACATAACTTGGTCAACACTTTGGTTTTCAAAAGGGCTGCCTTTGCCACGTGACCACGTGTGTGATTTGATTTTAGCTCTAATCCCGTAGGAAGCAATACCTATACCTATATATATATTTTATTTTTTTTGTTGTTGCTGTATTTCACTTAAATCCAAAGTAATTCATCATAATGTCCACATGTTCTATAACAAACGAATGACCACTCGAATCTTCAAATATCAAGAAACTTTTCATACTACGCGCTATTATGACTACGATTCAAATTATTATATGGAACTTTTTAGGAACTTTTTAGTTCTGCTAGGCCAAGTTTCTTCTTAGAAAAATAATAACATGTTCTATAACAAACGAATGACCACTCGATAGATTATCAGTATTTAGTTAAGATTGACGCGGATATAGATATTCTACCTGGAAGACTAAAGCGTTTTTGTTTTGTTTTTCAGGAGAAAAAATCTATTGCACGAGAGCATAGTTTAATATAATTTTTACTGTACGTTTCGAATTGTTTAGCTTCAATCATTGGCTGGTCACGTGCATACATGGCAAGATACATCTATTTCATTTCACGATAAATTGACCAATTCGGAAAACGAAACTTATCGTCGGGTATGTGAATATTTCCTTAGGTACAGTCCAATCAACGGTTTGAGGCCCATCGTTCTTTTATAGAAAGACTGTTATATATTTTGTTTTCGAGAAATCTAGACAATTTTCACAGGTGGTCTCAATCAATCGATTCATAGGCGTAGTGGTAGAGTGCTCGCTTACCGTGCGCAAGGTCGTGGGTTCAATCCCTGGTCGAGTCATACCAAAAGACTGTAAAAGTTGGTACTGAGGATATTGAGGATATTTCACTAGAGGACTCCCAGATTGAATACAATATTATTCAAGTAATTTTCTCTTTCTCTTTCTACTAGATGAAATCAGTACAAAGCTCTTTGAAAATTTGGTCGGAAAGATTTGAACGTGTTGTGACGTAAGAATTTTGATTTTCTTTGTTTAAAAATTCGTTCTTCATGTTGTAGGACTTGAGTTTTTCTGTGTATATAACTTGTTTTTCAGCACTTTAAAAAATAATTGCTGAAATTTAATTTACAGTAAAAATTAATGTCAAGTGGTCAAAAACTACAAACTGTAGCTATCTTAAAAAAAAGCTCCAAACTTTCATCTTCATTTTCATTTCATCTTTCATTTTTTTTTACTTTCAATTCATTTTTTTTTTTTTCACATTTTCATGTTCCACTCAATTATAACTTTTTAGTAAAAAAAACCATGAAAATAAATTGACTAGGTAAAAAACTAGAGTAGTTTGAACAAACTGTGCAACCATAAAAAAACTACTAGAATCATTTAGCCTAATGCTAATTTCTTTGCAGCAACACTCTAGTTTTTGGCGCATTGTGCAACCATTGTTAAAGCAAACATTTCAACAGGGAAGTTTAGGAACTTTTCAGGTATCTAAAAGAAGACATGTTTAGCTGTAGTTATAGATTAACTCGCACTATTTTTTATTGGGGAGTGCTACTAACACAGCCTGACTTTGAGGGAATAATGGCCGTCGTTGATTTATTAATAGTTTTTTCAAAATAGATTGATGCTAGTATTAATGCTATCATCAGGAAACTGTTCTTGTCCTAAAAGTCTGTTTTTCTGAGCTCAGGTGCTCAAGTGAGGCAGAACCGTGTTTATCGGCCTATTATTTTGGCCTCATCAATCTTATCACATGGGTACTGATTATAATGCTGACCAGATGATCAGTAGTAGATTATTATGTCTTATGGGAATTCTGTACTGCGCACGATATCTACTGAAATTAACACTTCGCAGTTCTCTACTGGGAACATGCGAGGCGTCTACTTATCTGATCCAACATATTTCCCATCAAGCACCACGCTCTCTCTGTTCAATCTAGTATTGATCGCATGGCGAAAGGTTTTGGTAACTCCGTATGATCTCAAATAGTTGAAAAACTTTCGCAGTTTGCAGTTTGTTTAACCCTATTCAGACAGGGGAGGGGGGGGGGGGGGAATTTTTGCA
>JAYRBV010020254.1:0-11538 GCA_036023255.1 Mitrocomella polydiademata
GTTATTTGAATTTTAAAAATAGAGGTTTTTGTACTGAAATTTACCTATATGATGACGTCACCAAAATTCTGATGACGCCAGCAAAAACATTTTTACGTCATTCAACTGGGTTTATGACGTAGATACTATGTACCAAGTTTTGTGTCTCTGTTTTATGGAGGGTGGTTAAATCCACCCCCCCCCCCCCGGGTTATTTGAGACCCAAAAAGCCTGGGGTAAATAGGGTTAACATATTATTCCCCTTGGGAGTTAAGTTATGCTCTTTTAAAAAAAGTGTAGATTAACTATGAAGTCATTAATTAATTCCCTTGTAACATTAAAAAAAAAAAGGAAAGAAGATTTTTTTTCACAAATGTTCTCTACAAACATTCCTAAATGCGTAGATACAAAACACCGCTTTTATTATACAGATTATAACAGGACTGTAGCAAGAAACTATTTCATCAATGCGGAACAATAATTTAAAACGCTAATTAAGAGATAATCACTTAAATCAGCTAATTAAAATGATGTGGCTGTACGTTGTTAATTACAAATACAAATTATTGTGATTATGAAATACGCTTTTAATTCGGCTAATTTTCATAATCATATACATAGGGATTTTGTTGTGAAATATTTATCTCTCTACCATTCTAGTCATTTTGATTTAAAAAATTCAACAAAATTTGACGATGGAAGTGATACTTTCCTCTCCAACTAAGCCTTTTTTACATGTTGTTAATTGAAAATCGCAATTCTATTCTTTACACCTTTAGCAACTTTGATTTGTTTCCTTAAGAAAATGAATGCCAATTTTTCCGCTTTAAGAAACGCTACTAGACGCTGAAGAAAGATTCTTACTTCCGCTTAAGGGTTATATCGTATTCTTTGGCAGATAGTTTGATTTCTAGGTTTAAAGAAATTTTGACATAATTGATTTTCCCCCACGACGGTTAAGTTTTGGACGAGGAAGGAAACTTAATACATCCTCGCTGCCAAAATTTTATAAAGAAGTTGATAAGTTCTATTCTTCTATTATAATTTTTGAGAGACAACAAATCCGTACCTGATTCCTGGCTACTATAAAATGGGTGCATTTCGAAATGTAAAAGCATACCAGTTCGCACATCAACAAAGTTTCGATCACCGAAAACCAGTTGACTATCTACCAGAATAATACCAGGTAGGTTAAGCTTTCCAGCTTTAAGGTTTTTCGAAGAGATTTGGGGATCTTTTTATTCAACCCAATTTTACTCGGGGAGGGGGCACCCCATACCAATTTTTTTCTGGCTACTTGTTTTGTTATAAATGCAATCGGAATGGAACTTTGTTAAAATTTTATTAGGCACATTTTCAACTCAATTTTAGACTATGTATCTTAAGTCGTCCAATAATTATTTGCAATATTTCAAGACTGTTGGCTGTTGAATTTTAGCTAAATCCAAGCAAGCCATCGTGGGAATGATTGACTCGGTGCGCCAAAGTTGACAAAATTACCGATTAGATTGAAATGGCGCTACGTCAAAATTTTTAATAGAAGTATTTTGATAAAATAAGAGAATTTCAATAAGATAGGAGAACATCAACCTCGATCCCAGGGGACAATGTGCAACCTCGATCCCAGGGGACAATGTGCTAACCCTTATATACTGTAAATATATATATTTTTAAATGCTCTCAAAAAAGTTTAAATTTATTCAACAAATGCCTGTATTTTGATAAAAGTACTGTTTTTATGCAAAAGGAAAATAAAAAAACAAATAATAAAACACATTTATTTTCATAACTTGAACTTGGCAAATTTATGAATTAAAATAAAAAATCATTATGATCTAAATTCTTTATTTTAGACCCATTGCGTTCTTACTTTTAATAACATGTTCAGGCTGAGCATGTTCTTAAAATGTTTTGATTTTTGGCAAAATCTCGGCTTTAAAAGTACTAATAATGTATCATGTATTTAAAAAAGAGAAATCGAAGAACTACAGTACGAATTAAATCTTTGATTTTTTTCTTTTTCAGAAATACTACCACCAAGAAAATGTACCGATACAATGTTGCCTTACTCTTTGTGGTTTTCGTCACTGTACTGAAAACTTCGATAACGGCCCCTTTCAGTTCTCCAACATTATCAACTGATGATCATGAAAGAAATCTACTCTGTAAGTCATAGAATTAAGAGAGAGTGGACAGTGGAAGATCTAGAACTCGTTAACTAAAACAGGTGGAGAGTGTGAAATGTAATAAAACGTCACGTTTTATTGAAAAATGACAATAGATAATAAAAAATTTCACTTTTCTCCGCATATTTCAAACTAGTTCTAGATCCGCCATGTACTCTCTAAAGATATTTTTACAACTGATCTTCAAAGTCAGGGACCAAATGTCACTATAATGTGATTTGAATTTTGATTTGGGTTTAGAAGGAGACGATAACATTTTATGTCAGTAAGAATCTTTTTGTTTCCAGAAAAGACCCACTACAGAAATACTGTTTACATGTAGATTCCTAACATATTGTTCTATTGGTGTATTCCGAGTAAAACACAGCGTTGAATATAAAAATAGTATATTTTTGGACATAAATGGGCCTTTCTTTCAGGTCACACTGTATAATATACCAAGATTAAACTTGGGAGTATAATGTATTAACGGTACTTAATAATGGTACAATTCTGTTGTCATCCATTTTTTTATTTTTTTTTTCAGCCGGTTCTTTTGTTGATTCAAACATCCCGTTCAACCATTCCAAATCTGTAACAGTTGCCTATGGTTATGTTCCTACTTCTACCGATGACGAAAAAAAAGAGAGAAAAAGAAGATCTGCTTTAGGTTAATGATATATTATGTGGTAATTTTTACCCCCGCAGGCGAAGCGCAGTTTCAGTCTTAATATTTACACGCGGTGCGTTTCATTTTTGTAATCTAAAAAGCACGCGGGCTGCATTGCTGATGGAGAAACAACAATAAGTTATGATTCATGCACACCATAGTGAATTGACGTAATAAGTATTCAATCAAAGAAATCTTTTGATGATAAAATAGACAGTGATTAGTTTATATTCCCATTTGCAAGTAAGTTGTATCACCTTTCTATACTGATGACTTACAAGTTTAAAATAATCTAAGGCAGATCAAAACATGTCAATTAAAGCAATGTTTTTATTTATTAAAATAGACCTAATCGAAGTTTTTTATTTTGCAATGTATGTCGGTATTGAATCGGAGACAATTTAAAGACAATTTCAAGTAAAGCCATTTGAGAATAGCTTGACGTCACTATCCCTGATACAATACCAGCATGCACTTTGATTAAAAAACTCCGATAAGGTCTATTCTGACTCGATTTACAATTTACATTTATTACTCAACTTTTTTCAGAGTTTGACAGAATCCGGGGCATCTTAGTGGAAGCTATGACTAGTATAAAAGTGTGTTTATTGAGCTGTGGCCTCTATAAGCTCGTAAACCTTCTGATGTTTGAAGAAGGTTTTAAAGATTGCATGTATTCCAGGCTAATTGGTATTTTGTAAATGGAAATTTACCATGGTCTTTTACTGTTGAAACTTCTACGATCAAACATTAAAGTTCCCATTTTGTAAACAATTGCCATAAGAAATTGAAAAATATCACAATGTGTTTTGCTTATCTTACCTCAGCTTAGCCACGCCTTGTTTATTTGAATACAAATACTGCAATTATGTAATTATAATCAAATAAATTATTTTATGCATATAAATCATTCATACCGTCGATAGAGCATAATCAATATTTAAAATTATTGTGTGTTTTTCTACAGGATGCCTCGATAATTCACCAAACTGCATTTTCCATAAATTTAGCTGCAAACGAAGAAATGCATATGTAATTGCAAATTGCAAGAAAAGTTGTGGGTTATGTCGTGAGTAGATTACTTGATAATTACAATTGAGATCAAATTATGCTCGTTGTGTAGTTGATCAGTGACCCGGTCCGATTTTTCGACTTTTCGACTACACATTTGAAAGGCTCACATATCTTTCATTGATATAGTCATATTTGACAAACGATCCACAAACACGCGTGTTTCGTCCTATTAGAAGGCTCATAAGTATGTTTCTCGCTGATGCATCGTGTTTTAAATAAAACATTTAGCTGACGATCATGAGAACATGAAACTGACAGTTCTAAACGCAATGTTGTTTTAAATTTCCTCCACCACTTATTATATGTTCTGATATATGAATTTTCTTTATAATTTTTAAACAGCTACGACAGCCTCAACGACTGTTACGACTATAGTTGCTCCAACTACACTAGCTCCGGTACCTACCTCAACGACCAAAGCAACTCCAGATACCACCACCCACGCTACCACTATAACGAACGCCCCGACAACCACAACTATTACAGGCACCACCAGCAGTACTACCACTACGACCACCACGACCACCACAACCACCACTCCAACGCCCGCTACCACTCTTACCACTTCGACTTTTGTAGAGGAAAGTAAGCAATGAGCAGTGAGCAATGAGCTATTCATTATTTGTTTAGAAAATGTGATATTAATCTATTAGCGCACTTAAGTATTTTTCATTCGAGTCCTTTCATATAAAGTTAGTAAGTATAAACTAAATTTTAGTTAAACGTTTTAAAAATGAAGTATGAAAATAACAATTAAGGTAGGCCACGAAGGTGACGAATTTCAGAATTAGAGCTGGCACGAAAGTGTATAATCCCTAGAACTCGTTTCATTAGTATTCAATATCCAGACTGAGGACTAGTAGTAATAATAACAATACGAAAACGTAATTATGAGTTCTGCTTTAATTTACCAGCTTAATTTCACTGATTCATATTTTCTTTTTCAGCTCCAGTTTTAGAAATCTCCAAAAATTCTATTATGGCCACGGTATTTTTTGGTGTTGGTAAATTACATGAAGGCGAGCCTAGAATAACAAATTGCTTGAGTTATACTTGTGTTACTGCTGTAGTAAGACGAGTCTCTTCAACAAACAACACAACCACCACACAAATCACTCCTGTAGGAGCTTTTTTCGAACCTATCAACAATGCAACGATTATTTCCAGCGCTGATTTACCAAATATGGAATATGTAAACATTGAACATAGTGTAGATATACAAAGTTGCGAGATTGTTAAGGTAAGCAAACCTTGTAATTATTGAAATCGGAAGTAGTGGTAGTGGCAGTAGTAGTAGCAGTTATTTTCTGTCAATAATAAAATAATTACAAAACAAAAATAGCATATCGCTAGTTTACGTTATTATTTTTTTATATTTTTTTATATTTTTTGTATGTACTTTATAGCCCTTCCTTATAGCGTTCCCAATATTTTCCATGTGAATTTGCTTTCTTTTAGTTCTTCTTTGTTCTGTTCTTTTACTTTTTACCGATCCATTTTTTACACGATTTTCTTTCAATTTTTTGTAATCCTCATTTATACTTTATCCCTCTAATGTTTTGTTCCCTTTAACATTTCGAATTCTTTCCGCATTGTCGGAGACTTGCTAGTATTATTTTGATTGGTCGATTCTTTTTAATAGATCGATTCCCTAATCCTGATGATGTTTGTCATCACTGGCACGTTGACTGTCTTTAATAGTTGACCTACATTATCTCCAATCTTTTTTAGTTTTACATCATCAATCTTAATACTTTCCTCCATGAAAAATCTAATTAGTTTTTCTTTTCTTGTTTGAGTTCTTGTGTTATCTGAGGCATGCTTGACTCTTCTAGTATTGTTCGGAAACTGTTAAGTTTAATCCGGGAGGCACATTGTTCATATTTTGAATTCCCAAAGTTAAAATTTTGACGTTAAATATTATTAAGCTTCTTTTAATTGGATTTTTAAAAATAGTCACTATTTTGAAAAACTCTTTTAAACAAATAATGACGTCACGGTCAAAGTTTCTTTTTATGGTTGTATAGAACTTTTTCTAGATATATATAACTACAAAGTTTCATGGTTTCAATGTGCTCTACCCTCCGGTTTTTGCAGGGGCCGAAAAGGGTTAATATCTTCCCTATGTTTAAAGAAACTGTTCCTGTCCAAAAAGGCTCGTTTCTGAACTCAATCACTTGTGGTTCGAACTGAATTCATAATTTGAATACTATTGAACAAGAGGGAAATTCCGTGAGTAGGGGGCAGAAACACAATGATATGTATTATTAACCAGTAGGTTATAATCCTTGTAACCTATGTTTTTAGACTGGTTGGAGGGTAACCACCGATCTTGAAGATGTTGTCCAATTCATAAGCTGGCACGTTAAAGACGGAAAATGTGACCAAAAAACTACATTAAGAAAAATATGTCGTGAGTAGATTACTTGATAATTACAATCGGAATCAAATTACTCTTGTTGTGTAGTTGATCGGTGACCCGGTCTGTAGGATCGACTGTTCAACCACACAAGGGGCAAAATTTAATTTCAATCACATTTGAATGGCTCACATAATTTTCATTGATGACTATATTTGACAAACGATCCACAGACACGCGTGTTTCGTCCTATTAGAAGGCTCATAAGTATGTCTCTCGCTGATGCATCGTGTAAGGTTCGAAACTTTAAGTGGTCTTCACTGAGAAAAAACACAGCACTTTGCTTGGCCTAGATTGTTATGGGATAGCCACTCTAAACATCTATCAATATTGTTATTTCTATTATTATTATTGGAACTATACCATTAACTATTAACCATACCGAGACACATGATAGTTATCTATGTTAGACCAGGCATAACGATCAACAAATGGGAGCTTTTCCAGTACGCTAAAGTAGATTAAAAACACACAACTACATAGTGCTGATCTCTTACGGAATGATGAACGCAATTATAAACATTATTTCCCTCAAAGTGAAATCAATTCTATCAAATCTTTAAATAAAACATTTAGCTGACGACCGTGAGAAAATGAAACTGACAGTTCTAAACGCAAAGTTGTTTTGATATATGATATATGAATTTTTTTATATAACAAGGGCTTCTTTTTATCGACCTGGCTTTCTTCACTGGTTAGGTTCTTTCTCTGTGAAATTTGCACTTTATAAGTGATAATGTTGATCTTTAAGCTAGAGAGCAGCTGCGTATATTTTTATGTCCGTTAGGAAGCTTGTAATTATTTTACCTTTATATTTTTAAAACAGCTACGACTGCCTCAACGACTGTTACGACTACAGTAGCTCCGGTAACCACCATTCCAACGCCCGCTACCACTTCAACTTTTGTAGAGGAAAGTAAGCAATGAACTATTCTTTATTTGTTTACAAAATGTGATATTAATCTATTAGCGCACTTAAGGATATTATAAATAAACTATAAATTTTAGTTAAACCTTTGAAAATAAAAAAAAGAAAATAACAATTAAGGTAGGCCAGAAACATGTCTCTGGGTAGGCCTCAAATGTAACAAATTTCAGAATCAGAGCTCACACGAAAGTGTATAATCCCTAGAACTTACTTTTTTAGTATTCAATATAATCTAGACTGAGGATAGGACTAGTAGTGATAAATAACAATACGAAAATGTAATTATGAATTCTGCTTTAAGTTGCCAGCTTTATAATTCACTGATTCACATTTTCATTTTTAGTTCCAGCTTTAGAAGTCTCAAAAAATTCTAATATGGCCAGGGTAATTTTTGGTTTCGGCATTGAAGACAGTTCTAAAATATCACAATGCTTCAACTATACTTGTGTTACTGCTGTAGTAAGACGAGTCTCTTCAACAAACAACACAACCACCACACAAATCACTCCTGTAGGAGCTTTTCACGAACCTATCAACAATGCAATGATTATTACCAGCACTGATTTACCAAACATGGAATATGTAACCATTGAACATAGTGTACATATACGAACTTGCAGTCATGCTCAGGTAAGCAATCCTTGTATTTATTGAAATTTTTTCCAAATTTATTTACTGTTGGTTTTACGTAGTTTACAAAATACATAATAAATATAAAATAAACTATAATCAATACCAACTCGTTTACTTGAAATTTATCACAAATCCCTACAAAGTTTGCAATTGCATTGCTCGATTAAGTTATTGGATTTGAGACAGAGCTTAAAAGCATCTAATGACGGTTTAGACTTGACACTATCTTGCGTAAATAGATCTCATGTATACTCTTAAACACAGACAATTGTAGTAGTTCTTCATAGCTTTTAGAGAAATCTTGATAAACCGCTCTAAGTGCGCGTTTATGGACACTGTCGATTTTACTGCAAAAAGATCTGCTACAAAACATCCATATAATAGGCAAATAATTAAAAATAGACAAAATAAAGGAGTTAAATAATAAAAGTTTTAACTGGTCCTCTTGAAGAAAAGATCTGATCCTGTTGAGATTTTTGATTCTATAACTAGCTTTATGACAGAGTGAGGAAATATGACTAGAAAAAGTTAGTTTTCTATCAATAGAAATACCAAGAAGCTCAACAGTTTCAACAGAGGTAATTAAAACATTATCAGCATTAGGTAAATTGCAATTAGGCTCCCCTAAGACTAACATCTGGAATTTTGACGGATTCGCGGCTAGCTGATTTGCCTTAAACCAGGACAGAACAGTTGAGAGGTCGTGTTTTAGATTTAATATAACCTCCGCTAGAGAGTTGGCACAATAATAGACGGTATTATCATCCGCAAAATTACATTTATCATTCTTAGTTACAAAAGATAATACATCAGTAGTAGCATTTTTTTTCTGTCAAGAATAAAATAATTACAAAACAGAAGGAAACATATCTAATAGCATATCGCTGGTCAAAGAGATGGCCACCCGTTTTGATTTTTATATTTGCAGTTATTAATTTTTTAGTATTTTTTTATATATTTTTTATGTTTTTTTTGTATGTATAGCCTTTCCTTAGCGTTCCCTATATTTTCGATATGAATTTGCTTTCCTTAATTCGGTTCTGCTTTGTTCTCCTCTTTTCATCTTTTGTAATCCTCTGTTATACTTTATCCCTCCAATGTTTTGTTTCCCTCCAATGTTTTGTTTCCTTTAACATTTCGAATTTTTTATGACCGCGTTGCATTGTCGGAGACTTGCTAGTATTATTTTGATTGGTCAATTCTTCTTAATAGATCGATTCCCTAATTCTGATGATGTTTGGAATCACTGGCACGTTGACTGTCTTTGATAGTTGTCCTATTATTATCTCCATCAATTTCTTTTAGTTTTACATCATCAATCTTAATACTTTCCTGGGCTCTTAAAAATCTAATTCGTTTTTTTCATTTTTTTTGTTCGAGTTCTTGTGTTATCTGGGACATGCTTGACTCTTGTAGTATTGTTCGGAAATTGTTAAGTTTAATCCACTGGTTATTCCTATGTGACCCGGGAGGCAGATTTTTCGTATTTTGAATTCCCAAAGTTAAAATTTGACGTTAAATCTTATTAAGCTTTCTTTTAATTGGATTTTTAAAAATAGTCACTTTTTTGCAAAACATCGGGAATTTTTTAAATAGAGGATAACGTCATGGCCTGATGGAAGATTTTTTTAATGTTTATTTTAATGGTTGTATAGGTCTTTTTCTAGCTATATATGACTACAAAGTTTCATAGTTTCAATTTGCTCCGCCTTCCGGTTTTGCAGGGTCCGAAAAAGGTTAAGATCTTCCCTATGGTTAAAGAAACTGTTCTTGTCCAAAAAGACTCGTTTCTGAACTTGATCACTTGTGGTTAGAACTGAGTTCAGAATTTAAATACTATTGGACAGGAGGGGAATTTCCCTAAGTAGGGGGTAAAAACAAAATGATATATATTATTAACAAGTTGGTTATAATCCTATGTTTTTAGTTTGGTTGGAGGGTAACCACCGATCTTGAAGATGTTGTCCAATTCATAAACTGGCACGTTAAATACGGAAAATGTGACCAAAAAACTACATTAAGAAAAATATAAAGGTAAAATTTATGATTAATCAAAAAGTTGTTTAATAGTATAATAAAGCAAAAGTCATTCCTTCAGCACTTATTGATACCTTGGCTTACCCTATTCGATCTGGGGGGCGCGGGGGATAATTTTATCCCCCCAGTTGGTTTTTTTCTAATAACTTTGGAAATAATAAAGATTTTAAAATGAAATTTTGCAACAATTATTATTATTATGTTGTTCACAATTTTTAAAAATTTCAAAATTCTTTCATTACCATAATGGTAGTTATGCTCAAAATGAGGACACTAGGTGAAAAACTGTAAGGTTTTTTGCTTAAAACGGCTAAAATAGTTTTAACGATAACATTTGAGTTAATTATTATTTCAACTTGAAACTTTGACATATTGTTTATTGTTATAGATGTAATCCGATGACGTATGAAAATTTAGTAATGACGTCAGTTTTCCATAATGGCGCGCAAAATTAAAAAAATATATATATTTTAAGCTTTTTGGCGCCTCAGGACTTCATTTTATTGAAAATTTGTTCCAATCAATTCCAAAGGAAATCTTTTTAAATTGCAGAATATCAAAATACATTTGAAAAATGTTTTCAATTTCTTGAGATATGGCTCGATAAAGTTACACATAGAAAACACGTGTTTTCAAAGTTTATGCTTACGTCGTCATGTTTCCATGGTAACCATTGCCAATTCAATGGAATTTTCTAAAACTTATCATGAAAGACTATCTACCTACCAAGTTTGAGCCTTCCAGCATTTGTTTTTCTCGAGTTAGATAGGGGGGATAAAATTATCACTCTAAAATCGCCTCTTCAAATTATTTAATGCTTATATTCATGTTTTTCAGGTTTACAATCCACAGACGACTTCTGTAATTTTATCTATGCCTGAATATGTTTGTTGCTTTTTGGCTGCAACATTGCTGGGTGTTCCCAGTTATGGTGTAAATTACGTTCGCCACAACTACAATTAGTGCCATAAATTGCATATGTCTGTAGAATTCTTTCATATTTTATCTGTTTTTATATGTAATTTTGTTTTGGGATTTTTAGTGTTTAAAGTACTTATTTTTTCATAGTTACACAGTCTTTTCAAGCTACTCTATTTTGTTACCTAGTTAATGTATTTCTTATTTTTTTCTTTATTGAAAAGGTATAGCTAAGTGGGAAATGAAAATTTGCAATGAAATTGAGAAATAAATGAATTGGAAGTAAATAAAATGACAAAGATGAAAATGTTGAGTTTTTTATCCGCATTATTTCAATATATTTTTGATTACAAAAATATAATTTTATTGTTGAATGATGTAATATTAAAGAAAATACACGTATACTTTAGTAGGGTAATTTATTATTTTTTCATAAAAACTGAAATATTATGTTAAAATACAGAACCTTTCATTCATACCGTGCTTTTTGGGCCTTTGAATTCCCGGGGAAGGGGGGGGGGTGAATTTAACCACCCTCCATAACCTTTGATAAAGTTATGCTAGAGACATAAAACTTAGTACATAGTAACTACGTCATTAACCCAATTGAATGACGTAAAAAAAATTAAATAAATTTTAGCCAAAAAAACTGTATTTTTAAAATTCCATTAACTTTTGATTGAAATAAGATAATTTACTTCTGTTTTGATATTTT
>JAYRBV010020265.1:0-11533 GCA_036023255.1 Mitrocomella polydiademata
TTGCTGAGCACTAGAAGGCTTGTTATCTTCAATTCAAGTAAGTGTTCTTGTACTTGCTGAGCACTAGAAGGCTTGTTATTGATGAGTAAAGCAGTACAACAATGTCTGTAATGTAATGTATTATAGTAGATTTTTGTCAACCTGTTCCGGAGTTCTAGATATCGTAAGGTCATCTGAATGAAACTGAGACTCAAAGTGCGGACTGATTCCCTTTTTGATACTAGTTGGTTAGTTCTATCTTGAGGTTATTTTCTAAAATATCTTGCTCCCAGTGTTATGTATCTTTATTCGGATCTTTGACACTTTTATAAGAATATTCAAAACCCTTCACTCGCTATGCTTCTTAACGAGTGCAAAGTGCGTAGACCAATTTATTATAATGAATTGAAAGAATCAGAAACCTACTACTAAGAAAGTTTAAGTATAACTTTTAAATACTTTTAAATTGATAACTTGTTTTAATACTTTATCATACGTCAATTCCCTACGGTGTGCATGGTCTATCAAGCTATATCAATTTTAGGGACAATATTTCAAAACATTTATAGAAACGGGTCTGGTGTTTTCAAAGGTCTAGGTCCGGTGCTGGTCTGGTTGTAAAATTTGCCTATAACATTATTGTATTCTTCTCAACCATGAGTTAATTAAGTTAGTGAAGGGTTTAAGAGATTTCATGTCAAGAGAACCAGAATTAACCACTGGAATGGAAGTTTTATGGATCATATTTCTTTGTGTCATACAAATGACGGAGAAATGTCAAACATTTTGTTGGTTACATAGATTGTTATTTCCATGTCACTCTCGCACAACCGGTTTCCATCATCGTCACTAACTTGGAGTAACTTGCTAATCCAATTTGTATTTAATGCTATTATCTTTTCACGTTTATGGTTTTAAGGTAAAGTTAAGTCTGAATCCAAACGTTTTTACTGTTTGGAGAAACTTTTGAATTTGTAAGAATAAAAAGTTCTTAGGATCGGTAGCAAGCAAATAGAAACCAGTTTAAAAATGACAAAAACATGACTTATCCCGATTTATTGAGATGCCATAACGATTTTATTTATTTTTGTTTTTACTAGAAAAAATTCTATACTGTGAGACAAGCAAACAACAAATATTATTTTGTGCAATGTGAGAAATATACTATTCGTGTATCATAAACTCGTACTTGAAAGTAAATGTTTTTAAAAATATTATATTATATAGATGTAATATTATTAAATGTAAGTTTGTTTATTACATTTGGCTTGACAGAAAGAACATTATAATTGTATCAATATAAAGAGAATTCATTTTAACAAATTCCTGTGTGTGTTGGTAGTTTTCATTATGGCCCAATCACTTCGTTCAGCATGTATGGACATTGACTTCAGACGATCATCATCGGCATCTCAAAATGATTTTGATGAAATTTACGAGGCAAGATATCGAAAATATCTGCGTCTTTTGGAAAAGGTACCTTTTTTCGCCTAGTTTATCTATTTAAATATAAATATTATTCCGTTCCCAAACGCGAGGGATTTCTTTGGAGAGGTCATTATATCAGCTTATGATATCATTTTCTTTCTACATCCAAATATCTGAAAAGCCGCAAAGGACCCAGGGTACGAGGTTGTGATGCCCTCTTAATTGCCCCCGGAGTATTGACCGATGAGGTATAGTTGTTTCACGAGATAGCGCAAGTGGTTAAAGGCTAATTTCCACGAAACGAAAAGCGACTCTAATTTTCTCGAAGCGAAAAACGCTTTTCAATTTCCACTACAGCGACTTTTTTAAACGCGTTTGTTTGTTTGTTTGTTTTTACTTTGATAATATGATAAGTTTAATCCATTGGCTTGCGATCGGATCGTACTTGTTCGCTGCGAAAAAATTTTTTTGATCTATTACTCCCTTTTTTGCGATTTTTATACCCAGAGAGGGAATCTTTTTGCCTTTAAAATGACCTCGTAATAATCTGTAACGACTAACACATCATAACTAAAAACATTGCATAATATAGAATCGCCAAAATAGCTCTATCTATAAAAATTATAACTTATTCTATATTCCTGGTTACTTTTTTAGAGAAACGTCGAAACAATTGAAACTTTCCCATGCTTATTTTAGCCTATATTTGATCATTCAGGCTTGAGCTGTAAAATTGGCTTATCCTGTAGCTGGGCTATTTACTAGTACTAATTTATTCCAGTGAAACTGACAACATTTGTCTACCAAATTAATGTATGCGGTTTTGTAGTATCTTTGCGTTAATGGCGTACTTGAATTTAAGGCCTTCTGCTTATTGTTCATTCAGCTTTAAAGGGTTTCAATCGTCAATGTCGGTGGGCAACTCAAAACTGACTTTAAATATCTTCTTGGGCAATTTTTGCCCAATGACTGCTTCCGTTTGTTCTTGGACATTCAAATTAATAAACTGAACTAAACTTTACTTCTGGAACGCCCTTTAACTTGGACATTGGTACGCAAAAAACCAATAAGGTTAGTTGGATTTTATGAAAATACAATACCCTAAACACCATAGTTTCTGCTTACCTGGCCACCAACTAGAATGAAGTGTTGAAAATACAATAACCTAAACACCATAGTTTCTGCTTACCTGGCCACCAACTAGAATGAATTGTTGAAATACAATAACCTAAACACCATAGTTTCTGCTTACCTGGCCACCAACTAGAATGAAGTGTTGAAATACAATAACCTAAACACCATAGTTTCTGCTTACCTGGCCACCAACTAGAATGAATTGTTGAAATACAATAACCTAAACACCATAGTTTCTGCTTACCTGGCCACCAACTAGAATGAAGTGTTGAAATACAATAACCTAAACACCATAGTTTCTGCTTACCTGGCCACCAACTAGAATGAAATGTTGAAATACAATAACCTAAACAGCATAGTTTCTGCTTACCTGGCCACCAACTAGAATGAAGTGTTGAAATACAATTAACCTAAACACCATAGTTTCTGTTTACCTGGCCATCAACTAGAATGAAGTGTTGAAATACACGGTTTCTTTGGTCACTTTAACTAGATGTGTTATAATACACGGTTTCTCTTTGTGTAAGAAATCTCAAGTTTGAAAAAAAATTAACTACAAAAGAAATGCCATCCAAGGTATCATTAAAAGGAATCAAAATAACTCTGACATTTTAACTCTATTAGAACTGTCAAATGCATTTTTAAAAATGCATTCCAAAGAGTTCTAGTATTAAAAATACTCTACTTCTGTTTCCATTTTCTGAAAGAACATGAAATGAAAATTAATATATCATACGGTTTTTAACAAAAGTTATTTTTCGAAAAGCAATGGCGCGCCAAATTTGACAAAAAATTAAAAATAAGTTATGGCGTCATGAAATGACGTCACAAGATATTAACGTCGTAATTTTAATTGTTAAAGATAAATTTGAAGGTAATAGCTTTATTAGATCGAAAGTTATACACAGGTTATATATTATATATATAGGTTCAAGCTATCGCCTATAATTTCAAAATGGTAATAGTTGGAACCATGAAACTTTGCAAAAAGATGCCAAATAGAATTTGAATAATGCTCAGAAAGTGTCAGTGTTCCGTAGTAGCGCATATAAAAAAAATATGTTATAAAAAAAATTGAGTAGGGCCTAAGAGAGGTTAAAGGGCAATAAACGAGGGAATTTATATGATAGGTGATAGTTGGAGCGTTGAAGAACTGTTTGTTAGAAAGTAACTTCAAAGTGAGAATCCTCTTGTTTTATTACAACTGTTTGTTGTTGAAATAACATTTAAAAGAACCTGGACTGAAATTTAATTCATAAATAAGATTAACTTTTAATTATTCATCGGAGAAGTGCTACCGTTTATGTTTTTTATTTAAATTTTAAAATTTGGTTGATTGTTTTCCCAAGGTGGTACCTAAACTCATTAATCAAAAGGTCTGGATCGGTTTTGGTATAATTTTTTTTGACATTTTAGTGTTGAAACAGGGCAGGCGGAACGAATTTGAAAGTGGAGGGGCTGAATCGTTCGTTATCTAAGAAGGCTGTTGTTATTAAAATGAAAACATAATTATTTTAGCAAAACAAGCCCTCAAATCCAAATAAGCGCCCGCCCTTTGCCTTTAACCCAGAGGGCGCTTATTCGAAAAAGGCGCTTATTAAATTATGTTTGGCTCAAAAAGGGACGCTTATTCGAGAGGCACTAAATCGATCATTTACGGTGGAGTAAGTAAAAACATGTAAGTAGATTTAAGCAGCGGAGCCACGTGCAGCATTTTTTCATCCACACACAGCAAATAAGTGCTGCGTTTCGTGTGGATAAAAGGAACTTCCCGGTAGTCTATACTTGTAAAATATTTTGTAAAATTGTGCAGCACTCTCTTGTTTCGTGTGGATGAAAAATCCTGTACGTGGCCCCACGGCTTTAGTTGGATTAGTCTAATATACGAAACCCTATATTGCAATATATAGTTAACGTATAATTTACAGTGTGACCAACAGTACTATGAAAATAGAAAAGAAAGGCATCGATAATTTTGTGAGTCACTTTGCATTTTTGCACGAGAGCTGGATGACGAATACAACCGTTTAATGTTGAAGGCATTCATAAGTGGGTTTAAAGATTTTCATTAGAAGTTAGGAGTTGTTGAATACGGTTCAAATCATCGTTAATATTTTGTTAAACGGGCTCTTTTGTTTTAACTATTTTTTTAATCGTAGGTTAGCTCGTTTTCGGATTAAAGGGCGACATATAATTACAACTGGTAATTAGTTGCATAAGTATTGATTGTTCATCTTTTAGAAAAAACATTTTTTTTTTATGAATAAAATTAACCACCTCAACGACTTTAGACACTGAACAAGGTAATAAAGTTTTGTATTACTTGTCCTTTATATGGATGGATATTCTGTGATTTAAGCCTCATCAGCAATTTTCCCTTCGGCAACAATTACAAAACAATGCGATTTTATGCAATTAATAAATTGACAAATAAAATGGTGGTGCTTGAAATCGTAATCAACTACACTGTAATAGTTTTCAATAAAAAACAACTTGTGATGACTTATTATGATGGTCAAATGTCCAATCACAAAACATATTTGAGAGAATCCGAAATTTTTTTCCCCTACAGTAGTATATAGTATATCTAAAAGCTTAGGGTTTCTTTTTTTACAGGTCAGGTATGTTACTGTTAATTTTAATTCTTTGGACAATAAACAAATACCAATAGGCTGTCAAATCACTTACTGATGATGAATAAAAGTTGTTGTCATAGCTGCCGTGTCCATAGTAATAACTTGAGAAAGTACAGCTAGGGGATGAGTGATATAAATCTCGAAGGGTTAGCCGTTTCTATAGGTACCAATAAATTGTTGCTGTGGCTAATGGTGACTATCTATTTACAACACAATTACTTTCAAACCTAATCAAAGCTTGTTTAAATTATTCACGACAGTTCGCTTTATTATAAGTATCGGTACCCAGTATTTCAAACTAGATACCTGGCGGAAAGAGTCTAAAAGATTCGTTATTGCGAGTGAATGAAATTCGACGAAAGCGTTGTGACGTCACTGGATGAAACTTTCATAACAACTTTAACCATAATTGAGCAATTCAATTTTTGAAAGAACAATTAGTTGATTAGAATGCGAGTTAACTAGACCACTAAGCGGCTTTTGAGTGTGGGTTTGGTATGGTTTGGTGAAGAGTAGGAAGCAGTAAATAAAACACACAGCAATGACCGTTATAGAAGGAGAAATAATGCATGTTATATGTTGAGATTGTTTCTTTTTATCGTGGAGAGAATATTTAACAAATTAGAGTTGCTGATTGCAGCGTGCTCCTATACTTCATCTCACAAGTATGGTCAAACGAGATTGTCATAAAAGATGTTCCTTACAACTACACAATACCAATCATTTGGAAAGTGGAAACTTAAGACCATTTCGCATGTCTTGGATAAATGTATGAGTTTACTTTTCTCTTGATTTTTTTACAAATTAGAAACTTTGAAAAGTTTCCTCGTATTTGATTAGGCTGGATACCACAACCACGGTAACTTTATTCCCCTCAAAACTGAATCACAGGTAACCCTTAACCTTGTTAGAAAAGGTTTCATTTACAAATCTCTGCGGGACGCAAGATATTCAAAAATTACAATGTAACAACTTTTATAGTCTCATAACATGACATCATTAGTTTGTGTGCATAATAATTCAATCGTGATAGTCACAAAAAATCTAAAGAGAATCTTCAGCTCGTTCTATGCTGCTCTCTTTGGATTTCCATTGAATATGATCGTAACCTCCTAGATGTACTTTCCGATGAGTGAACAAACTCTTTTAAAGTAGAAGATGAGAGAAAGATTTTTGTTTGATTATTGATAGTAGAGAATCATTTGGACCCATATAAGAAAAAAACCAGCCGCCTTCTATGGATGTTAAGAAGGAGATTAACGTTTTCCTGATTCTCAGATTGCCTTACAGTACGGATAACTATAGGAGAGTAAAACCGACAAGGAAACGGTTTTGTGGTACAATGAATGATTAACTGCAATCTCATTGTCAATTACACCAAATAGATGTTGTTCTCGTTTTCCTGTCCGTCTCTACTGATGTATAACCATTGGTATAAAACGTAGTAGTTATAGTTATTTCCCACAATACTAGTTTTAATTTAATTTTAATTTCATATCATTTAAGGAGAAAGAATTGCTTCAACGGATGGTAAGTATTCTTCTTACAAAATATTTTTTTAAATGCCAAGAGTTTGTACAAAAGTGGAAATTCATTCCAATTAAAAAATAAGCTAACTGCAACATTACAACAAGGTACGAAAATTATGTGTCCGACGAAAATTTTGTCCGACATTGTTTTGTCCGATAAGGTATATATATATAAACATGTTCAATCTACGTAATACAAACTCAAAAATGATTGCTATGATTTTTGAAATTTGTTTTTTCATTTACAAATTAGCCTGGATTTTTATTACGACCATTCTTTCCATAGAGTGGCCATCGAAGAAGACAACGAAGTTCTACCGTAGGAAATGGTCTTGAAATAGATAGTAAGTATAGCATATATCGGTTCACTTCAATATGTTTAGCAAACTTTCTTTCTTTTTAAAGAATTATCGTGTAGGCAGAGGCATTTTAGGATGTATTAAAATTGTTTAACGTGTAGATAGACCTTTACAGCACGGAAATAGAGAAAAAAGAATCTCATTCCGACTCGTGAAATCATTTAACGAAATGTTTTTTGTTGGCATTTTTTAGGAAGACTAGTTCCTAGTCTATTAAAAGTCGTGCCACAAATTTTGTCCCTTTTAAAAGTTGGTATCATTTTTAATTAAACTTATCAGTTTAAATATTTTTTTAAATAGTTTGGTCGGTACTATTTATTACAACTGCCAGGTAACTTTGATTCTTTGTTGTTGAAAAATTACTGAATTTCTATTTCGCACGTTTTGTTATAGCAGATAATAATTCATCCGAATCTGAAATTAACGAAGAAGAGAAAGAATCATGTTTTTACAGACCAAGCGTTGATGAAGGATTCCATAGTAACCATAGTAACACTCGGTCACCACTGGCGGGAGGATGGAGATCTTCTTCCGTGAAAGACCTTCATCGTTCCTCTCCTATATATTCGCAATCACCAGAAAATGTGATGTTTTATAACAATAAGGCCATGAAAAGACTCTCGATTAAACCAGAACAAGATGAATTTGATGATGGTGATATAAGTGACACCTCATCGTCCTCAAGTCATTCCAGTTTTTCCAGTTATTCGAGTTCACCAAATAGACAACATTATCACTCATCAATGAGAACACCCGAGCGAAGGAAACAACTTTTACATGCCAGAAGTGTTGACAACATTTTGACTTCACCGCGGATGAACAGAAAACTTTCCAAAGTGCATAGTTTCGAAGATCTTCTTTCTTCCAACAGACCTAGTAGTTGCGAGAATAGAAAGAATATTGGTATTCGTCGCACCTCATACAAAGGATCACCTAGCACAAATTTGCTATCCTTGCATAATAGTTTAATGACATCTTCGTATCGAAATCTGGCAGAGAGAAATGTTAGAGATCATTTCAACATTGATGAACCAAAAAAGGTAATTTTCATTATCAAATGGTCCTTGATTTCTACATTAATCTGTGATGATCTGCGTTACATTCGTAAATTCATAACAAAACGACTCATAATGTAGTGAAGTCATTCTTAGAGTAGGTCTAGTCTTCCCCTTTGATCAAACAACTTTTTACAACTTTTATATGAAGATGGGGAGGGATCTGCTTTCCCATTCCTGCTATTCCCATAGTAGAGAGAAGAAAACCATAGAGAGACTTATCTAAGCCAAACTTTGGCTACTGGTTTAATTCAAACGAACAAATCGTCTCGATGAAATCTTACACGGCTCATAGTTTCACATATTTGTTCATTTATTTTAGACACTCAAGACATCAAGTCCATATTTGGAACGACGTCTTGCAGAGGCAAAGCAAAGACACTCAAAACGAGAAGAAGCCTTACGAAAACTTGATACAGATTTTACAAAAGCAAAAGAAATCATGAAAAAGTATAAATCTAACGAAAACATTGTCGCCGATTTACCGGTTGATACTGGTGATGGACTAGGAACAAAGAATGACATTAATTTGACAAATGGTGACGATAAGCATCATTACAATGTCATTTAGATAAGCTAATTCTTAATACAAATAGCGAGAAAAAAACTCCATCTATATATTATATGTGTTTACTTTCAATTACAAATATTTTGACAGTCCTTCATAAAAACTCGAATAGGACATACTGTAATGTTCGCCATCCCTCGAATAAGCGCCCCCGTCAAAGCTGAAATACTTACTAATAAGCATTTTCAATCGAAGCATTACGGCACAACTGCAGTGGAGAATTCTCAAATTTCAGGGGATACCAGTGCTGTATTCAGCGTTTTATAACATGTGCTTGAATATCTCAAGTTATCAGAAAGTCAAAATCTATCATAGTTTATTGTGTGAAGATATTATTTTCATTTTTACATATCATAGAAATGTATATATTGTATTTGTTCGAAAACAAAATTTCTAACGTTATTTTATTCCTCAGTATTTTGTCCTATATCTATACGGACACATACAAAAAGCTACCCAAAACATGGCGCCCAAAACGAAGTTCACATAACATAAAAATATTACAATTGTTTTGAAATTTTCTCGTTCTCTCAAATTTGTCAATAGTTTAGGTAGTGGGTTTAATTGTCACCACCTCTAAAACAGCTCTAATAAAAGCACAATTGAAAGGCTCGTAGATATGAAACATACTAAGTCTATACAAAGGAGTTATACTTTCAAGATATTTAGACTTTACATCTTTTTAGCAAAATAAGGATTATTGTCGATCCTTAGAGGAACTTTCCTTAGGAACTAAACGGGTATGTGCCGACCAATAATTCACTATTATATCAAACTTTTCATAGCGAACCGCTGGGTGTCTCATATATGATTTTGCCTACAGGATGTGCGGCCCCTAAGGGTCTGTTTTTCAGAGTAGGGAAAATGCACTGTAAGGGTCGGGTAATACCCAAATGCACTGTAAGGGTCGAAAATTGTTGTTCGGGAAATTACACACTGCATTTTTTTGGTTGTGTGAAGAATCTAAATTGATCGTAGTATCAAAATTTGGAGTGAGTTTTAGCCAATCTAGATAGCCGAAATTTCAAAAAATATTTTGCAAATATTTCAAATTCCTTCCATCGGCCCTGTATTACTTGACACTGCAGCTGCAACTATAGGAAAATCACTTAAAAATAGCTTGTTAGCAAATCGATGCCTTTTTAATCAATAGTTAAATCAATAAGCTTCTTAAGAAAATTGTGCATTTTACTGCACTGTAAGGGTACAAAAATTTACTAAACATGCACTGTAAGGGTATGTTTTTAGCCTTCGAACACTGCACTGTAAAGCGAGTAAAGGGTGTGGGTTCTGAGTGACCGTAAAATTTGGTCGTTTTGGAGACGGGTGCCCCCCCCCCCCCCCCCCCTCGGCGGGATGATGAGGTACAAAATGAGTGTGAGTGAAGCACATTTCTGATATAGGTTTTCATCCGTGACTAATGACGCGTGAATAATTAATGAGATGATCCAAAAAGTGATAGAGCAACTTTGACGTACCGCAATTTGCGTATTAAATAAAGGACTTTTTTGAATTTTTTTTCGCTCATTTTGCACAGAAACCAATCCAGCATGCATGTAGAAAAGCTCCAGCTCTGTTAATGTCATGATGTATGGACTGACCTCTCTATACACGTTATCAACAAAGTGCAAAGTTTATCAGACCCAAAAAGCTTGCTGTTCCGAACGAGCATAGGCTAAACCGGAATGGTAGGTACCAGCGGAGGTAAGCACTTCATGTTGTACAACATATTGTGGCCATATTATGGATATAAAATGTTACAAATAAGTATACTTTCGTGTATTTTGTTACTAATGTTTCTATGCTATGGAATAGCCAAAATTGGTAATGAAACTAGTTTGAATAAAATATATACCTTATGAATTTCATACATGTAAGCATGAGTCTCCGTCATGTTTGTGAGACCATTCGCATCCTAAGAGGGAGTCAAAATATACTTTCGTGTATATTGTTACTAATGTTTCTATGCTATGGAATAACCAAAATAGGTAATGTAACTAGTTTGAATTATAAAATTATCATAATCAATAAATTGTCAAATTTGCTTGGCCTTACCTGAACACTATCCGTGCTTGACAATTCCCCCATTTCCTCGCTTACACCCATCATCGCTCTAAAACATTAATCGATTGAGTATGACATAGAAGAATCAACTCCGAAGTTGCACCTTATTGATCTCCTCTCTTTCAATTTTATTTCCAAAAAGTACATTACAGAAGAGCAAAATTAGGAATTGTTGTATTCGTTAATTTTTCCGTACTTATAATGCCATCAAAAAATTTAAGCTTTACACCTAGATAAAAATCACGGACTAACAACGGTAAATTACTAAAGAAATGAATTCATACTTTGACGCTTTGATCTTCTAAAGAGTGATACTTTTTTATAACTTCATTGATAAGCTGTCTGGTAATTTGCGCATTGCTCATCCCATGGCTAAAAGGAATGGTTATAAAAGTACATTTCCTTAGGTTTTTAGCTTTCTTAGGGGTATTGCACTATAAGATAACCATTAGCAGGGGAGGATTTAGGGTATCTCGCATGCAATGCGCGAGGTAATAAATAGAAAACCTACAAAAATGCTTTTACCTGATATATATATCCTTTGTCGGTTAAAATTTTTCACTTGAATAGTTGGGATGTAGTATAAAAAAATTCGCCCCTGATTAAAAAATAACCTTAAATAAACGTTCATGAAATTCACTGTCATAACTCTAGGGTGCTGTAAGTACTTTAAAGAAACATTAATTAACTACCTTCTTATGTTCCATTAGCCTGGGTATCCATGCAATTTTTTACACTCCTCTCAAATAATCAAGGAGAAAAAATAGCATGGTCAAATGAA
>JAYRBV010020298.1:0-11531 GCA_036023255.1 Mitrocomella polydiademata
GAGGATCATTTTGTAGTAACAGCGAGGATCATTTTGTAGTAACAGCGAGGATGACAGCAGCGATTATACTTTTGGAAGCAACAGAATGGTTATGACAAGGACATGTTCCTCCATTTCCATCTGTTCCATCACAATACCCAAAGGAATGCGAATGGAGATAACATCCTGATGTTCTGTAATGAGAACAATGCACACAAGAACATTGAATACAAGAACAAAACATATTATTTTTGTGTTGATGAGATTCCAGAAAAATCCAAATTTATCGAAAGATATTACTGATGGCGTTTCTTTGGTTCGAATAGTCGTTTATATTTCTTTCTCGATTGACTGCTATAGGTTTTTCGTCTTCTAGATTTGTTAATCAAACAAATCGTCAATTACGTATATCTCTTCCGCACTTGATTTGACTGATTAGTTTGTTCTGCTCTGTAAATTCCCAGATTTTTTAGCCAAGAAAGCTTCTGTCGCCTGCCTTGCAAAGGTTGATGTGAGCGCTCAACTACAGACCCTTGTTTTATATAGAGTTGAAGAGGTATTTTAGAATTGAAGGGTATTTTCCCAATAAATTGGTAATTTTCATATAAACCAATGACCATGCACAAAAATGCTGATTGAGGCTATTTATTCACAGAACTCGTTCAACGAAGCGAAACTTCATTTTAGTTCTTGAGGATGACTAAAAAGCGTAACATGTACGTATGTACGAATGTTTATTTCTATTTAAAGTTTAATTTATTTGCTGCAAATGTTAATTCATCAACTATTACCATTTTCTAAGAAAAAAGATCTTGGCTTGGTGAAGACCTTTATTCTTATAGGTATCTATTTACGTGACCTAGATAGATACGAAGCCTGCTGGTTTTTTGAAGAATCTCTTAATACACCTTTTCGACGCAAAATTCTACCATTATGAATATACTAAACTCGATTCAGTTTCCTCTTTAGCTATGCAAGATTAACTTTTATTATTCATTGGAGAAAAATGTTGCTGTTTAATGTTTTATCTAAAATTATATTATATGTGTTAATAGCGTTGATAGTTTTCCCAAGGTAGTACCTAAACTAATTAGTCGAAGGGTCTGGGATCGGTTTTGGTGTAAACATTTTGACATTTTTATAGTGTTGAAACGGTGTATTGGACAACTAATTTGGCAGATAATTAAGAATTGATGTCATTATCTTTATTAAATATCTTCCTGTGTATACACATGCACGTTTCTTGTATAAATTTAGAGTAGAAATTGTTTTGTGAATTCCGAAGAATCTTTTTATAATTTATCAATTTGTCACCTGTGAAATATATTGGAAATGAACAAAAACAGTTTTCCAAAACTGATTATTTTTTTCCTTTAAGTAAGTAACCATGGTAATGAAAAATCAACATTATCGTTCATTAATAATCGTCGATGAGGGATCAAAACCAAGCCGAAACGGGCCAAAGCAAGCCAATACGAGGCACGAGCTAATATACAACAAGCCAATACGAGCCATTTTTTTCACAAAACGACCGAAAACAAGTGCTTGATCAATTAAAATATGCTGGAGTTAGGGAAATTCCCCACTTGATGAGAATGTTAGGGAAATTCCCACTGGACGAGATGCGTAATTATTTTTCCCTATGTAAAATTAATCAGTCTTCGTAAAATTATGGTGGCGCAATGGACGTGAGCAAAGACCGTCTATACACATTATGTAACAATGTTACTTTTGATGTTGTATAAATTTTTATCTTCTACACATGGTTATTATTATCCTAACATAAATTAAAAAACGCGCTAAAAGAGAACCTTGCTAAAAAAAGGTACCCCTATAACCTCACCCCGGTTTTTCTAACCTCACCCCAGTTGTAATGTTATTTTATAAATGTGTTCCTTTTTAAATAGTTTGGCCACTTGAAAATTTTCGAAGATTATTCTAACACAGTGGACCACGTTTTATAGCGGTTTATATCCGAAAAACCAAGCAATTTTCCCAAAAAGCACATTTTTAACTATATTTTATGCGCTTAGAAAATATTTCCGACAAAATTTTAAGACACTCGTGATACGGTTCTAATTAATGCAAATATTCCAAAATAGGATCAGAATTCACAAATTCTTCATTTTCGCCCTTTCTTTCGGGTCTTCTTTGTTCTTCGTCATTGATTTGCTATTTCAGTCATTTTTGAACATTTCAAACTTTTATCTTTCAAAAACTTTATAACAATATTTATTTACCGAATTTTCCTGTATAATTCAGAATGAGTGTTTGAAAAAAAGTGCAATAAAGGGATTGCAATGCCAAGGGGTACACAATAAATACCAGGTGACAAAGTAGATTCGGCATAATTTACACCTTATCGACGCAAAATTCTACCATTATGAATGCTACACTAAACTCGATTCAATTTCATTTTTAGCTATGCAAGATTAACTTTTATTATTCATCATTGGTGCCGTTTATGTCTTTATTTAAAATTTCATTATGTGTATAATAGCGTTGATAGTTTTCCCAAGGTGGTAACTAATATAACTCATTAGTCAAAAGGTCTGATCGGTTTTGGTGTAACATTTTTGACATTTTTTCTATGATGTTGAAACAGGTATGTTCATAGAAAACAAAAATCTTATATCACGTGCGATATGCCACATGGTACGTAAACAAACTATACATGGCCTGAACACGTTATTCGTAATGAAAGGAAAAGTATGATATACTGTATAATGTTTATATTGTCATTTTAGATATTTCACTGTCAAACTAGATGAAATTGTATACCTAGTTTGTTGACAAAATCAAATTCTTGAGGCCTATGTCATTGTGGGGAAGAGAAAAGTACATATTTGATGTTTCATCCTTTATAAAATGACGATAAAATATTATATTCGTACGTTACATCCATAAAAATTACAGCTAATCATTTCTATATTATTGTAATAATTACTATTTTTTTTAAACATTATTTACATTATTCAAAATTATAAATTTATAAACATAATGAAAATAAATAGCATCTTGATAAATTAGAGGTTGATGTCAAGATGTCATGTCAATAGTACCCACCCAGGGTTGTCCATTGTACAGCTTAGGGTGTAAAATTACCCATGTGTAAACACTGTACATCCCTCGTATAATACTCATATGACCCCTACTGTATTTTATTACCAACAAAGTACCTAACCTATGCTCGACCCAAAATACTTGTATTTGGGGCCTCTGCGACAAATTCAGTCTAGTTATCCGGACCTGTATTTCTTCCTCGCGTAGGATAAGGAACACATTTAAAATCTTACACTTTTATCGAAAATTTGCAGCGATATTCTCCAATTTGGCCATGAATTCTGTTTCCTCTTTTTCGGATGCTTTCGTCCAGGCTAGTGGCAAGTGTTTAGAGACGGCCACGCGGTCCTGATAGAATCCACCGCTCGGTAATTTGCGTGCACTTTGGGAGGCACATAGCCAAATCAATGTGTCTGCGCCTTGTAATGCAGTCCTCAGTTTATTCCCCATCCTCCGATGAAAGTCTGGCATGGAAGATCTTACAGCTGGAGTGTCAGCCCAACCTAACAGATACAGATTGGATATAATTATTTTGCTATTAAGTTAACTGATCATTAAGTACTAGCCTAGAGGAGATGTCATCTGGCTATTGATAAATATGGCGTCGGGGTATTCTAAGAAATTATATACACGTGGTCACACTAACCTGGATGCATTGTGGTATATTGAACACGTGATTGTTGTCTTGACCAATGATCAGTCATGACGACTTGTTGACGTTTATTTTGTGCGTACGCCATATTACCATCAAATGGTGACATCTTTTCATATTGAAGATCACTGGCATTTAATTTGGTTAACAACATACCACCTATATAAAAAAGGACCATTTATACATTACCTTATTCGGAGAAATTTTGGCGCGAATTTAATTTGGCGCAGATCTTTTGTATTGTTTTTTGTTTTTATGAGAAAAAGTGTTCAAAAAAAAAGAAAACAATATCTACGACTACGTCTTTTATTTGGTGTATTAAATAAACGGTGGGATTTCATTCCGCAGGTGGGATTTCATTCCGCAGCCAGAAAAAAAATATTTAGCTCGGATTTAATTTGGCGCAGTAGAAAAAAAATTAAATTTGACATTAAATTTGAGGCTAAATTTGCACCAAATTTCTCCGAATAAGGTATATAAACTAGCTGGTAAACCAGAGTCCTAAGGGCGTTTAAGAGAGATTGCCTACGCTTGTCGGACGCGCACACTCCGAAATTGTGGCAAAAAAAAAATATGACATTAAAATCAATTGGAAGAATGAAAAAAATCTGGAGGAATGTTTTGGGAAAACAAATTGCCTCAATTTAGAAATTTGTCAGAATACAGTTTATAGAGATACTATCACCGTTAGAGTAAATCCCCTTTGTGAACTTCGGCATGATTAATCACCTGCTATACTTTATATAAAACAATCTTTCCCATTTTTTTAATTACTTTCCCATGGGTGTAAGTATGAGAAGACTTCCAGTGGATATGCTGGAAGGATTTACTCAAGACCATGGGCCATCCGGAACAGAACGTTCTGTCTGAACTAGGATTAAAATTTATTATTATTTTTATAAGACAACCAAGTACTTAAAGAATTAGGAAACCTTTTTACAGGAAATTCAATGACCTTCCTGAACAACGGTCGAGAATAAAATTCCTTGGTCAAATTTACCTGACGTCACAGTGATAACTTGTGGCGAATCAAACTTCTGCATGTAATCCGTTAAACCCGTGGTTAATATATATGTACCCAGGGTATTGGTAGCAAAGTTCTTTTCCAGTTGGTCTTCCGTCAGTTCCCGTGTGTTTACCATACATCCTGCGTTGTTCACCACCGTATTCAATGGTTTCCCTGATGCAATGAAATCCTTAGTGAATGTGGCCACGCTCTTTGGTTGTGACATGTCCAAAATATGCAAGTGTACTTCATTGTTACCTGGAATAAAGATTGGGTAAATTTTATCTGGAGCGGACAAACATTTGGCTAAACATATTACATAAATCCTCACAAACAATCAAGTTCTGTCAAGCATTACTTTTACGTATCAGAAAATTCAGGACTTCATGTCTAAATGTTTACCAAATACCTTATACGTGGCTTAATTTTCGCGTGGATTTAATTTCGCGAATGGCCGATTTTTTCACATTTAGCGTGGATTTAATTTCACGAATGGCCGATTTTTTCACATTTAGCATAGATTTAGCGAAATTCGCGAAAATTAAGCCACGTAAGGTATGTTCAGAAAATGTAAAAAAAAACTTCGCGGTTTGGATAAAATAAAAAATTCGTGCGTGATCTGCCTATTTTGTTTTCGCGGGAATCAAATTTCCCCTAAAATTGCGAATCTGCGAAAAAGGTGGATGCTCGGCCCTACCAGATTGTGTTTTGATTTCATCTGCAGCCTCGTTCCCACGCTGTTCATTTCGACAAACCATGTGAATCGTGGCTCCCATTTTGGCTAATGCGAGGGCGGTCTCTTTGCCTAATCCACTATTCGCTCCAGTGATAAGAAAGGATCTGCCACTAATATTGATTCCTTCTAAAGTTTCGAAATTCTTCACTGCATTCTCATATCCAGTTTTGGTGAACTCGCGAAGCCCTTTGACCAACCACACACCATATCTATACGTTGTCATGACTACTGCTAATATTCTAAATTCTGAAAAATCAACATATAGATAGTTTGCAAAGAAGCTGCTAGGAATACATTCATTAACTCTTGGAGGTCTGGATATACACGGCACTAAGAATAATTTTCCAAGAACAGAATACGTCATGTTATACCCATTCTAACTCCCCAGTGAAAACGCCAGAAAAAGAACATTCGGATAATGACTAGATGGCTTAATTTTCTGGCTTTTTAACGTAATAATCCAAATAGTATTCCAGGTAATATTGGAGGTAGGTGGCAAGTGTCAATTGTTTGGAAGAAATAACCATTCTGGATTTCTAGGTGGCTATAATACCAATTCCTGTTTAGGAAAGTATCTCAGGAGAAAATTCTCCCTAAAAATATGGCACGTACCTCTAAAATTACCCGGACTAGTAGAAGTGGAGATATATGACCGAGTGGAGATATATGGACGAGTGGAGGTATATGGCAGAGTGGTTTATGTTCTCAACTCGTAACCTGCAGTTAATAAGTTGCCGACACTATTCACTGTTGAGAGGTTATCTCTCACTGCTAATTCCATATAATGTTCTGTTCAAAGTGTTTTGCAGGACCATTATTGATAAAACTTTACTAGGTATCCCTTAAAGGGATTAAATTCGCGATTTTTACCCAAATTCGCGAAATTAAGTTCCCACGAAAATTCTGAAGATTGTTGATTCGCGATTAATAAATTAATAAATTAATCCTCGCGAAAAACACTTTTTTGAAAATTAGTACCCGCGAAAATAAGTCCCTTTAAGGTATTGAAGCGGCTATCCGAGTAAAAATTCGTAAATAATAAAATAATAAATTAAGTGGAAGTTTCTCGGATTGTGAATGTGGATTTATCAGAAGATGTGATTGAACTTTTTAAGTTTTATTTTACTAAATTCTAATATGTACAGAATCAACATGAAATACTATAAGAAAAAAAAAATATCCATAGATATCCTACAACTGCGCTTATAAGTATGATCACAGTAGACGCGATGTTTATCTGAAAGATGACCTTTAAACATATAAATTAATGGGCAACCTTTGTGTTTTTTGACTGACATTTCGGTTGTTTATGAACTTATTGTGTCTACCATTTGTTACATGCCAGAACATCTAAAGGCATGATTGAAATAATATCTACATTCTAATTGTTAATAAGAAGGATATGAAAAGAACGAGGATATAAACGGTAAAAAAAACAGATATTGAATAGACATTGTTAAAAAGAGGAATTCAAAGACTTCAAATGTACTGACAACAACCAACAACAACAACAACAACAAAAAGACAACTTTTAAACAGGTTCTTGGGCCCACTCTTCCAAATTCCAGTCTAGTAAGGTTGGTTCAAATTTGAAGGTATCTGGATGACCAAGAGGGCGTGGCCATTCTGTTTTGGACCATTGAAAGGGCGGTTGTTGGTCGTACGTTGGTCCCGCCACGATAAACTGGGAAAGCTTTTGTGCCATACGAGAACTGGTTGCCTGAATAAAGATATTGTGATAGAATTAAAACAGGCAAAAAAGCAAGGTACACAAAGACAAACAAAATGAAAGTACAAACTGCTAATAGAATGTTTACTTAGTCATTTAGAGCACCCAAATTCTATACATCATATACTTTGTACTAAAAAAGTTCCATATACAAAAATTACACGTATATATGTGATAGGAATACATAAGTTACAATTTAACTCTTTGAAGAGCTGCTTTGTAAGGCCGAATTAACGTCGCATCAGATGCCGCACGAACTCCTGTACTTATCAAGAAGACCCTGTATTGGCTGATATTATATGGCTATGCAATGCTTTCTTGATAAATACAGGATGATGTGCGGCAACTGATGCGACGTTAATTCGGCCTTATAAAGCAGCTCTAAGAGATTATTTAGTCATATTGAAAAGTGTGACAAGAAATATCAAACAACAATTATTTCTGGGGACAGAGAAATTACGGTAGCTTACCTTGCAATCAGTTCCTCCATGCCTACGATGTCCCAACGCACCGAAAGGGTAGGTCCCATTCACTGGATTTAGATCACTCCTTGCAGAAATTGCATTCTCAGCACTGTACGGGGGTGTGCAGTTGCATTTAGAAATTGCATCATGGGTGAAATCGTTGTATCTAGTAAAAAGACAAATTGCATCATGGGTGAAATCGTTGTATCTAGTAAAAAGATAAATTGCATCATGGGTAAAAAGATAAATAAGTAATAAATTAAAATTATAAAAGTAAATATTTTCAAGTAAATTAAAATTCTTCCAAAAGTAAACATCTACTTCAGAACTGTTAGAAAATGTTGACATATGAATTCATTTGAAGATTCTGAAAGACGTAAGAGAGGTTCACCTCATCAATTTAACCAAAGTTTGCATGTCAACAACTTTATCGTGATCTCTTCGGAAAATTTGTGATCGAGGATTCATTTCATAATCGAACCAACTTCCAAACTCTTTCTTTGCAGCTTCCACTCCACTTATGTTGTAGATGTAAGGGAAATAACTAGACATAAAAAAAGAATGATTAATATAATTTATTCTAATGTTTCAAGTCAAGTATTCATCAATATTTCCATACTTTCATGCTTCTAAATGGTATATACTAAAAATACATACGGAACATTAAAACTGGGCCAATATCCATATGTGTCCAGAAATAAGGTCATGTCAGCCATATGAACAGCTCCTGGAACTTGTTCAAGAATCCACAATGTATCTGGTTGAAGTGCTTTTCCAGGTGTAAACAAATTATAGTTTAAGATCATCCATTGGTTATTATATGTACCACTATTGTGCCTTTCAAAAAGTTCTGCCCATCTAGAACCTGTTGGTGCAAGTCTGTTGGCAACAACAGTTCGAACCCATTCGAAAACAGTTTGAGGAACAACATACTTCCACAAATCTTTGTTGGAATTTCCAATTGTTGTTTCTTGTGTTACCAAACCGCTGCTTATAATGTAGAAATCATCACCGCTGTAAATCACTCCCGGATAAGATGAAAAACTTTGAAGATGGCCAGGCATCAAACCTTCCTCTAAAGGAAAATAAAATACAAATATATTAAAAAACTGGTACCAAAATTCGAACTGTGTCCCTAAATCCACAAGAAAGGAATACAATGAAAATGAGAAGGATTATAACTAAAATATTGAATATACCACGTGAACATCAGTTAACTTACTGTTTACGTGAGTGTGAATTGACATGTTGTATCTTTTGTATATTCTCAACATAGCATTGAAATCATTCCATGTGACATGGGAAATGGCCAATTCTGCATTTTTGGGGAACAATTTTACCAAAGCAGAACACGAACCAGATCCAATAACTTTTTTCAAATTCTTCTTCCCCAACGCTTGCTCTAAGTCTTCCAAATCACCAAACAAATTAAGTAACCTTTAAAAAAAAAAGATTTTGAATTGAAGAACCTAGTATCAAAATCAAATTCCTGGCACTTAAAAGTTGATTTACGATACGTAGCTGCTTTTTATAAAATAAACAAAACAGGAAAAATTAGGAGTAATATAACAGAAAACTTGATCATTTTTCCACTCTGATGATGATGTTTAGTTTGTAAGATTGAATTTATGGCATCAGAAAATTAACTTCTGGTTACTGTATATTATTCCAAGGATAAGGGTATCAAACTTTAGGCCCACATGAACATATACGTAAAAAACTTCATGTCCACATAAAAACATATACGTTTAAAACTTTGCATACTTAAAATCAAAGAGAGTCATTGGTGGTTGCATTTTACTGTCCTCGTAACCTTTCGCAAGTCCCTCAAGTTGTGTATAGACCAAGTTAACCTAAGTAAATAAGAAACAAAAGACATTTGGAAATGTTGTTTTCGATTGCTTTTGGCAGGAATAAAAATAGGGGAGGGAACTACTGTATGTGAGCACTGCGCTACTAGTTCAGATTCTGAAGATCAAACTCTGTCAGCTCTATCATGGAAACAATCAGTTCCATGTAAATATGAAAGGTAAATGGTAGCACGAACAGCAGACACTCTACCAGTGCCACATGCCTGGATTCAATCGACAATAATTATATATATATATATATATATATATATGATAAGTATTTGTTTTTTGTTTAATTGTGGAACTCTTCTTTCGCAAACTTAACTGCACATTCCATTTTCAAATTTTTTTGTATGGAACAAAAGCCTGTCTAACTTTATCTATGCAAATGTAGTACCTTCCACATAAAATTTGGCTTCAAATTGTGACTAAGAGTCATGTAAAAAATGCTTACATGATTCCAATATGGGTCAGTAGGGTTTTTTTTCAAATTCTGTTGAATCCATTGTTCATTTGTTTCAATGTACTTCTGTAATTTTGTGCAAAAATCAGGATCAGCTTTGCAGTAACCAGCTGCGGTAGCGTTGAAGTACATCATAATATGATTGGCAGTAACAAACCCTTCCGCCACCCCTGCAGCTCGGGATTGTAGTGCATCCTCGTAACTCCCATTCGTTGAGATAGTGAGCATCGACCATCTAAATAATAATTCATAATAAAATAATTCAGCTTGAAAATATACTGTACCTATAAATTTCTCCAAGCCCTAAGAATATGAGATAACTTTGACCTGTGAGCAAAAAATTCAACCTATTTGTAGGCTATAAAAAAGCACTACTTTTTGTATAACTAAGGTGTTTTATTGTGAATATTAAGCAATAACACTGTTAACAAAATATTGTTATGCAACATAGGACTAAAGTAAGCAAAAGAAATTACATAACTAATATCACGAAAGAAAATTCAAGAAAAAAGTAAAAAATTACATAATATAAACAAGTGCCTACCCAGTCTCGTTCATCGAGTTCTTGAAAGCTGCATAAGCGACAAATGGCTTGGTCAGACCTTTCTTTACTTCTAACTCATTTTTTGAGTTTAGGACAACAGAAACTGCTGAAGCAGAATTATCCTCGTCTTCAAACCCTTCTGGCATTCCATAACGTTTCAAGTGTGGAGGTAGGCCAGCTACAACAGTGAACAAGAAAACCAAACAAAAGATCTTTCTGGAACTCATAACTATCTATTGGATCTACTCTACTGATCCATGTGAAAGTTTAGCTGTTTAGAGCCAATTTTGTTTGCATGGAAGAAAATTTGATTTTTGTCGATACTGACACCGATTTCAAGTCACAAGATACCCGGGGTCACACATATCATGAAGAAAAATGATCATAGTTTCCTTTGCAGCGTGTGACCTCGTAATAACAAATGATTGCCCGTGAACAGAACGTGTTTTCTAGGAATTTGATCCCTTTTCTCCATGACGCGGCGCGCGGATTTTTTTCCAGCTGACGGAAAAAAAATCGCTAGTCTGCTGATTTGCATTCTTGCGAAACGAAGTTGTCATTTTTTCCGTGTTGTGTAAGGTGTGCGAATCAGACTAAAAAATCGCGGACTAGTCCATACATCAGCATGCAGGGGAGCGAGTCATATAGCGTCGCCATAATACTACGGAAAAAAAATTCGCGTCAGGCCATACTCAGTGACACCCTCCCTCACGGAGCCAAGTGACACCCTCCCTATAAACGACAGAGGGTTTGAACATCTAAACGTCAAAATAACGATGTTAGAACTGAATGAATGGTTATAATATATGCCCTAGAAAAACAACCAAACTTGTGACTTCATCCTCATAAAAAGTATGGTTGTTTTTCCATCCATGGTATGTTATATCTCTATCCATGTGGTATGTGATATCTCCATCCATGGTATGTTATATCTCCATCCATGGTATGTTATATCTCCATCCATGGTAGAGGCCCCCCCAGTCATGTTTAAAATCACGCCATCACGCCTAATTTCTTTCGATATCACGCCATCACGCCAAAAAAA
>JAYRBV010020309.1:0-11529 GCA_036023255.1 Mitrocomella polydiademata
TTTTTGTGGGTACATTAAAAATCACGTTAAATCTTTTTGGTTCTAGTTTACTACTTCAGCGTGACAACATACATGTACTTATTTATGTGTGTATTATGTTGCTGGGCTACTTTTCTACCAACTGTTTTTGTAGGTACATTAAAAAAAAAAAGATAAGCATTTTCCTCAGCTTTTTTATTCTTTTTGTATTGGTACTTCAGTATGGCATGGTTCGTTTTGCTGTACGATACAGTAAAATGGTGTATTTTCTTTAAATTTATGTATCTGTTGTTGCTGTATGAATTCTTTACCAACATTTTTGCGGGTACATTAAAAATGGTAGTAAATCTTTAGTATTCTTAGTGGATTGTTACTTCAGTTTGATATGGTTCGGCTTCTAAAAAGATACAACATTTCCTTGTTGCAATGGGATGGGTTTAAACAACATTCAAATACTACATTACTATTTTTAAATACTTTTGTTTTCCAAACCAAAAGGCACATTAAATACACACAAAGTCTAACAAACAAAACTAAAAATTACAACCTTTAAAAAGACAAATCTAAACTATTCAACAATGTATCGAGCAGATGATTTTGACCAAGAAGTACCATACATCTATGGCGAGGTAAGAACATTTAAATATTGCATCATCTAAAATTAATGTAAGCTGCATTCTCCTAGCATAAACTTTAGGTTTCTATTGTCAAGTCTTTCCAAGAAAAATTATTCTTTCACTATAGTAGTTTGATAAACCAGATTGATAAGAATTTTTTATTGTTTTTTTAAGAAGACAGGAGGTATTCGTTGCTATTTTATTAGTTTAGAAGTATATTTTTAATTAAATGACAAAAATGCATAACAAAGCTAAGTAGGAATACGTTTTTTCTACTTTTTTTTACAAGAAACAATGTGTAAAAATAATGATATTTAACATAAAAATAAGATGATTTGTATGTTTGATGGATAAAGTAGACATTACAAAGAGTCTGAACAGATAAGGATAATAGTGTAACTTGTTGCATCAAGTACCGTATTATAAGAAATAATTCAGACTCAAATAAAATAAATTAAAAATTGTGGGGAACCAAGAGTTGGTGTCCGATGATAATGATATTTTTTGTATGAAAAAATAACGAATAAGTATATTTTATATAAAATCGTTTTACAGGCTTTATACATTTTCCACATTTAAGGTTAAAATCTTAATACTTCATTGTTTATTGAATGAAGAACTTAACTTCATTATAAATCTCTCTCAAAGTTTTAGTTAATTAATGTTCTTAAATAAAAAACAACTTAAGGGCCCTTAAGCTTCACCAATGGTCGCAGGGCTTCAAATATCAGGTCAGAATACTTGAATCCAGACCTTAAACTAACATCGATTCGAAGGTATTTTAACGATTTTAATGCTACATGAAAGTTATTATAACATCAACGTGTGCGTATACTGGTGCCAGCTTAGTATCTGTCATCAAATATTATATATATTAGGAAGGTGCTTATAGCGATGGCCTTTTTCAAAAAGAGACAAAACACCACAAACTATTCAAGTGTATATTATATAAGATTATATCAGGAGGTTTAACTTGTATTGTAATTTTAAAACACAGATAAAATATTGAACCGTGAACTAATATGAAATATAATAAAATTGGTATCACAATCAACGAAAAAGAAAAAAAGAAAAAAAAGAAGCTTAAAAAAATAATTTTTATGTGTGCGTGTAATATTTCCTATGTTATAACCAATTCATAAAATATATTAGCGCTTAATGTTAGAAGAAGAAGATATTTCATTCAAACTTTGTTTAAAGAAGCTATTCGTAGTGTTTTCTTTTTTCTTATTTCACGAAGATCATTGATAAGTTCCATCTGTTTTGTTGTCTACATTTCCCCTAGATTTTATCCCTTTTCTATTCTTTTTAAACAGTTCACAAAAATTATGAATTTCCTCTTGATTTGGTTTACAGTTCAATTCTTAAAGGTTTAAATCCTCCAGGCCTCTCTCATCTTTACCCAAATACGGTATGAATCAAATAGCGTTCTTTCAGATTTAAAATCTACTAATAAATGATGTAAATATACAGTTATTTAACGTATAATCGTATGGTTTAGTGTTGTTCTAAAAATGGTTCTTATTAAAAAAATATCTTCCAGACTTTTTCTGCTCACAAATTAATGTGTCTGAGCGAGAAATTGAAAAAGAAAAAAAAGAAGCTATGGGAATGTTGTTACGAAATGAGGTTAGTCCATACTGTAAGCAAACGGCACAGTTAGAAATAATAATAGAAGTTAATAGAAAAAACGAAATTAGTTTTGAGGCACATAACTTTATAGAATATTCTATCGATGACCTGCTGGTCATATAATTTTTAGTTTTCTTATTTTAACAAAATGAAAACAATATATATTGTACATATAGAAATGTAAACATTGTAATATATGCATTATTCATCAAAGTCCTTTCGAAGAAGATTGAAAAAAATTAGCTGTTAAAACTTGACCTAAGCATGCCTTACAATTTTATGAATGAATTTAAGTGGGACTAATAACTTAGACCGTATGGTTTTTTTTATACTCAAAGCATTACCTTTGTTATCTATAATAAACATATAAGTAATTTATAATCTAAACAGTATTAAGTGGGTAAACGGAGATAAACATTTTGACTTTAACAACGCGTACGGTTAGACTATTTTTTTTTGTATTACCGGTATCATGCAAGGCCAAGACCGCCTTCTCCGATATGACTCATCGTGAAACTATAACGCCTGGAAGTACAACTCATTGAATTTGTATATACATAAACCAGTATAATCATCTTAAAAGGTCGGTTCTGATGTATGTTCCACAACTTGCGTCGTCAAGGGTAAGACGTACCAGGTGCTGAAAAAACATCGGCTGTATACTGAGTTACCATAAAAAGCTTTCTGTTCTGTTCAAACATGATAGACTAAGCTTTTAAAAACTTTTAAAGTATTCATTTGATTTATGCGGAAGTTGTCGAGGCAGATTCCTTAATACGACAGCGTCATTTTTGGGTTAAGTGGTATAGTATGGTATGGTACGTCTCTTTATGAAAGGCCTATCAATTAGGTCTGAAGATAATTTTGCGTTATCATTCTTGCAGCCTCTTGATGTCTAAATAAAAAATGTATATAAATAATAAATGATTATAGAATCTGAAACTGGGTGGCGGAAAAATGAGATCACCGTTCCTTCACACATACTCTCGTTTTGCTTTCTCAGCACCAACTAACAAGTTTTTTTTTAAAACATGAACATCCTATCAAAACATGGCGGCTTTCTAGATATCCCAAAAGATACACAAAGTGTGTCAAAAACCATTTAAGTGCTGCTATGTAGTTATGACAGCAAAATAGTTCGCTTGTGTCGCCATTTGTTTTGCCGAATTCAAATTTATTTTCAACCTTTGCAGCAACGCGCTTTCAATATCGTTGTACTTCCAGGCGTTATAGTTTCATTGACTCATACAACCACAAACGATCAAAGGTACTAGTCTGATTTGCCTTCGTTGCGAAACGGAGTGTTTTTTTACCGTATTGTGTAATGTCTGCGAATCAGACTACAAAGTTACATATGGAGCTTTATGTCACATAAAAAAGTGAAAGAGAAACGATGTTATGGTTGATTTCGTCTTATTTGGTCATTTGTTTAAACATTATAAATCAAATAAATCAATTAATAAATGCTTTTTTACCTTTTCTTTCCATCAAAATCTATCAATCAATCTCTTACAAATAATGTAATAGTAAAATCCGAAAAATTGTATTCTTAATATCTTGTTTCTAACTTGATTATACATAATTAAACTTATATTATTTTCGGTAAAGAGTCATCAACATTTTGCAACACAAGTTAAATAGATATTGCTAACCTATTCAAATTTTTATTAGGATCCCGACACACCCATATGTGACACGGAAACATCAAGAAAGAAGGGAGGGAGCAGCGAAGAGAAAAATTCTTTTTATTCAAATGATGACAAAATTCCTTTCGATACCCAAGGTTAGTTGACACCGTGCTAATTCTCGTACCCCCCAGGATTGTCTTCGATATTTTCTTAAATTTAGGGAACGCGATAAGGCTTCTGCCTCGCGCCTTTCAAACCTGAATCAAATAAGAATACTCTAGAATCAAAGTTAGTGGTACAAGTGATGAAAATACACTGTCAATTTTGATGCAGAACAATTTTGACGAAAGAAAAGATGTATTTGTATGGTGGACAATTTGTATCTACAGACTAAATACTATATCTGAATGCAAATAAATAAGTTGTATTTCAACAAGAAAAATTTGTTTTTTTTCAAAATGATTTCAGATGAAAAAAAAAATCTTGTTGTTTTGTTTTCTGTAACTAGATTTTTAAAAGCTTTTTTATTTTTAAAGAATATAATGAAATACAATGAAATAAAATATAACGAAATTATAATTATTATGAAAACAATAACAAATTCTTATTGAAAAGGATGCGACTGACTGAAAGCTATATCAGAGTATTTCCAAACTTTATAGGAGAATGACGAAGGTCATATGTGGGTCAACTATACAAAGTGACATCATCAACGTAAAAGTGCCATAAAACATTTTTCTGGAAGGGAAGATCGAAATAATTTTAGGAAGCGCAAGTTACTGATATTCAGTCTTGTGAAATTTAAAAAATAATTCAAAATAACGAACGATTTAAAGTAATAAGCATCTTTACAAGTAGAAGACTACAGGGAAATGAGTAGTGGATAATAAGTGGATTGAAAAATAATTGAAAAAAAAACAAATTGACTTTGTACAATACAAAACTTTACTGGAAATAAAAGAGTATAATATAATATGAGGCAATCTGTTTGACTCGAATAATATGCTTTTAAACGATAGTCTTCTTATGTTTCGTAATTATTCTATTCTTGACAGCGAATAAACAGCACAAGTATTGCTACTACTTGTCCTTATATATACTGTATATAAATACTTCATTATTTCATTTTTAAGATCTTTTCCAAGACCTATCCCAAATGCAAGAACACTGGATGCGGGCAGGTAAGCAATTTGTTTTTTAAACGGACAAGGAGTAGCGAGGGATGACATTTTATAGCATGAAATAAACTATAAGTTACATTCTTGAATTGTTGTTTTTCTCTTTATTTGATATCCTTACTATGGCTTTTGTATGGTTAACATATACGATAATTATAAACATAAAAATAACTTTACATTTTCAAGTTTGTTAAAAATATCATATTTTGTCCTGCAATAGCCCAAGTCAAAGAAGATCAATTTGTTCCTGAGTTATTATCCAATCAAAACAGAACCAACAACAGCACTGGAAGCAGCAACAACATCATTAAAAACAATAACACCAAAAGTAGCAGCAATACCAACGACATAAATAACAACAACAACAAAAGACAGATTGTGCATACAGGTAAATATGGCTTGATCACCTGTTTAAGTTCATACTCAACATTCATATACTCCAAAAATTCTTCTCATTCTTTATACTGTAAATGTATGGTATGGAGCTTTCTCCAATCAAGGAGGAATATTCACAGATATCGCTATGAGATATGAATCAAGTAATTCAACCATCAGATTCAAAACATAGGACAATTTTCTTTTTTTGAGTTCACATTTTCACAATCTTTTATTACGTGCATCTTTTTTAGCAGAATATGGAGCTGTCCAGATAAAAATCGAAGAAGAAGAATGCGAGACAGACTCTTACAATCCTATTTGTTGCATGGTGAAAAGCGAACCTACCGATACTTTAAACACTCAGAACATTGTTACGAATAATAATCTCCGAAGATCGTCAGCACCTGCTGAATTATTAGGCATACCAGAATCAAACTCATCTTTGCTGTCGTCCGAATCCTGTTTTTCACCGTACAGCTCCAACAACATGTCTTTGCTGTCACCACGTTCTGACGATGGTTATCAAATACCTTCTCCCTGCAGCACTATTGACTATATCGAATCAGTTCGATCACCGATATATCCACCTTTGACAGGTGCCAGTTTTCAGCAACAACACAAAAATAACAGCACCGACTTTTTGTCTACTGTCGAAAGGTCATCAACTTTGCAGCCACCATCGACAACCCCCGAGTGCCGTTCTCCAATGCCCCCCTCATCTCCATATTTGTCACCACCGAAGCTGATTAGAAATGATGGTTTCACCAGTGCTCCCTGCTCCCCTTCCCCGATGAACAAATTAAATCATGACTACAGCATGTCAAATCAAACAATCTTTGACATTATCAAACCAGAGCCCATGGATGATGTAAGACCTGCTGTTAGTAGTAATATAAGAGGTAAGCTACAGCCTTAAATAAACTGGAATTGAAACAGTGAAACTTCTAGTTTCCTATGCTGAATGGCCATTATCTCATTATCTTATCTTCTCTTTCAAAACACTAACAGTAACGGCATGACTTAATTTTTAGGTGCTTCAAATCATATATGACAGAATTATTTCTTCATGAAAAAAGAAGTAACTGTTTTGTGATTATTTAAGAATCTTGAAACAAGCAGCGAAGATTAAAAACCTTTGTTCTCATGACCTTTCGATGTCTTCACGATATCATGATTACATGTACACTGAAAATATTTTCTCAGCAACAAATACAAGTCAGCTAAAAAAGCGTAATCAGAATAGGAAAGTTACATTTATGAACTTTCTTCATCAATTTTCGATACACCCAAAAGACCAGGAACTCTTTTAGAAGTTGTGACGATTTCTTATTCTGACCTGTGTAGAAGAATTTCGCAAAAACATTCAGTTTTTAATAAAACTTTTTCTCTACTTTTCTAGATTGTTCTCCATCTAAATACACCTCTGCACCATCAAGTGAACACTTGACAGGATCACAAAGATACGAAAGCAAAATAAAATCAAGATTTTCTCCTTATGCAGGTAAAATAAAAGTATTTTATAATAAAATACTATTTTGATTTTATTGTCACTTTTTCAGCCAATAAGTTGAGTAGGTATTTTATGGAATTTTTATAATAATTAAATCAATAAATTGTGACCTCCTTATATCTTTTACTCCGCCCAGTACATTTTAAAGAACTGGGAAGGTTGTTTTCTTAGTATATTCTTACATTATTGCTGATCTAAAACCAATGTTTAAAATTTTAAAATAATTTTTAATTCATTTCAGGAAGCAGATATTCATCTTATAAGCAGCCATATGATACACACGGCCCAAACCACCGAACATATCATAGACGAGGGACTTTGCAGCTATGGCAATTCTTGGTAGCATTACTATCGGAAAAAGAATGTCGTCCTTACATTTCGTGGATCGGACGAGGTTTGGAGTTCAAACTCATAGACCCGGAAGAAGTTGCCCGCAGATGGGGTATTCAAAAGAACCGCCCTGCTATGAACTATGATAAGCTCAGTCGATCTTTGCGTTACTATTACGAAAAGGGAATAATGCAGAAGGTGGCCGGCGAAAGGTACGTCTATCGGTTTGTGTGCAACCCAGAGGCGTTGTTTAATCTAGCCTTTCCCGACGGAATGAGACCACTATTGAAACCACAATGCTGTCAGGCTCAAAAGGTTACGGACGAACAGATGATGGTGGGTACTCGGGACCATTTCACCAGTATTACCGCATCTGCACCAACCTACCTGTCACATACTGCACGTTCTTTCCAAAGATATCCATCAGAATCAACGTGGAAAAACGGTGCTGAGCATTACCGTTACCAGTGAAAAATGCCGAACTCACTGGACATAAAAAAATAAAGAAAAATAAATGTATTGTTCAAACGGTTACAATCATAAGCCTGGACATGCGTACGGGCTTGATAATATGCAACAAAGCATCTGTAGACATCTTATAAGTATTCTTACTACGACTGATAACTTGCCAGATAATGTTTTGTCACTCTGACAGGTAAAACTCGTCAAGCACATGCTGACATGTCAGACGATGATAATATGTTTCAGAAAATAGTTACTTTTTCAGTGCTTCTTTAAGAAGAATTTGGAAATACTGATATTGCTGTAAAACCAATTTAACCATTGACTTTCATGAGTCAGATACGCACTGAATAAGGAAATACGTTGATGTCCAATAAGAATATATTTTGGCTTCTGAGCGAGGATAAATAAGCAGGAAGATGTGTAAATTCTTTAGTGAGAGATACATGCAGATGAGGGCTATAGCATAACTAAAACATGATAATTTAAAGGCTGGCCCTAATAAAGTTCATGTAGGATAGTAACACCAAAATATCTGCAGACTACACAAAACGCATAATCTTTATATAAAGGGGGTTGTATTATTTGTCTGTTATTTTTTCCAAATTTTTATTAACGAAAAAATATTAATTTTACATTTTACAGTCCAGTCACACACGGTAACATGAAGTTTCTGTATACTCGTTTTAGTGCAAGGTTAGAAGAACCTTAGCCTTCTTCTTTTTCACGGACACAATTATAACACACGTGAATGTAAATTTCATCTATTTGCAGCAAGTAAACTAAATACTCCGGGATTTTCTCTCAAACGGCTAATTCTGATCGAAGTTTAAAACCGGAACTCCTTTTTTCCTTTTTGTCTTGTAATCACGAAGATTGCAAAATTACAACGGTTTAATCAGCTAATTAGTGTGAAATGAATGAAATTATATTATACATAGATTTATTCTGTAATAATAAAAGTCATAACAAAGGAGTGAAATGGCAACGACTTCAATGCTTTTTTTATCGATGCAGCCAATGCAGCGAACCGGTTTTTTGCGATGTTCATGGTTCACCAGCAATTTTTCTTAACAAAAGACCATGATGAATGAAACGTAAATTTTACATTATAATGTTAACCTACCCCTATTTACTGCATCCGGCGTCATAATCTCTAACGCGGAGAAAAACCAATAGAAACATATTATTTCGGAAACTAGATATGCTGTCATGTCATCCTTTTCTGGCTGTTATTTTCATTTTCCATTAACCATCTGACTGTGTACCAACCAAACAAAAACTCGCTCACTTTTTTTAATTCACGTTAATTGTGATAAAAACTACCCTGATTCTTAATTTAATGTTCCTTTATCAACAATTTCAAAGAATTTTTTAGTTGATAATAAATACGTTTTATGAATATGAAAGCGAAATTAATAACTTTTTTTGAAATTAATAAAAATGTACTATAAATAAAATATGTCTTTTGCTTGTATATGTAGATTAAATTATGATATTCTAATAAAATGGGGTAAATATATATGTTAAAAATGCTTATTTTTCAATTTTATTGTATATATTAATATTATAAAATGTAAAAAACAAGAAAAAACAAAACACAATACTATGAAATATTGGCACTATGAGGCCAAGTTCATTTTCCTTATGCCCAATTGCCTAATTCTAAAAACAATTCCTTTACTCAACATACTTATAGCAAAGAAAAATCTCGTTATCGCAATTGAAAAAGTACTTTAAGTTCAATCTTACGCTCCGTTAAAATAAAAATACAGTTTCAGTGCTCCATATTTTCAATAAAACGTGTTCCAAAAATGCCAACATATAAGTACAACTGATTCGATGTTTTACCGATAAGTACACTCTATTTAGCTGAAATTCATTATTTTTTACGGTTATTTCCAATTTTTTGTCCAACTAACATAAATGTTGTGACTGAATGATCTTCAGTTGCTACTTTGGATACTGGTTGACATGTCTTTGGTCTTTTCTTCAACCTTGTCGGAGAAGTCTTTGTAATAATATTGTTTGTTCTGCTATTTTGTTCCGCATCGCTCAAGATAATTACTCGTTTGAGAACCTGAAGATAGCTGCTGCTGTGAGCTCTAAATATCAACGAACAAAAATTTAAGTTAAACACTTTGACGTGGCCAAAAATCAAATATTGTTTTTTTTATAGGTGCATTTGTATTTAAAGAAATTATGTAAAAATTTAAAAGTTTGTTTTAATTTTCATAATTCAGTCATATCAAAACCTCTTTAATCGATATTGACAAATTTCTTAAATACTAGTCTAAAACTTGTTTCTTTTGAGCACATTTTAGTTTAAAATTTAGTACTGAAACAGATTTAAGAAGTATCAATATCAAGGTCATCACTCGTGCTGAGAATAAAGCATGCTATGATAAATTTTTGCCATCTAAGGTAAATTACCAAATAATCTAAGAATTTTTTTTCCAGTTCTTTACCTACATGTAAATTAAGATTTAACTCGCGTCCACGAAAAAGTCCTTTTTTTATATGTATTTATTTTCTACAAAAAATAAAAATCGTTTAAGACCCTTTTCATACCTTTCAACTTCTGCAAAATGTTTGTCAGATACACTAGTCTGTGTAGACGTTGACGTTGTTGTGGAACAAGTGGTTCTATAATCTTTCATATAGTCATTAGGATCGGCATGGTGAGTAAAAGGAGTCCGATGTTTACAATCCCGCGCACACGATTTCGTCAACGTTCTACAGTGTTTGCAATCCTTACAGAAATCTGATGACGTTCTCGAAGGCTTTTTTTTACTGGAAAGTTGTGTTTTAACATTTTGTCGCTGTTTGTTTAGCGGATCTTTCAAACACCAACCGTTCGTTTCTGATGAAATCTCTGTGCATTGATAACTGATCATTTCTTCTTCGCGGCTTAACATTAAAAGAGCAAGAATACATTCATCTTCTGTCCTCATGTCGAGATAAGTGTGAACAGGGATTAAGATGCAAATTGTGAAAGCATGTAATGTTCAAATTCAAAACACTAGTAAAGTAACATCAGTTATTCGGATTTCTTCCTCCCTCAAAACCATCAAATCCTCCAAGATGACTCTCACTTTACTGATGGACATGCTATATGGTTGAGCAAAATACTGCATTCCCTGAATATGTCTACTTTGAAATGTCAAGTAATAACGTCTCGAGAAATGTCAAAACGAATTATTTCTGTCAGACTTCTTAATACTTTATAAACTGTTTCATTTGAAATTTGTATCAAACTATTATTAACTGTATAGTTTTGCTTTTCCATAATTTAGCGATCTATCAAATGATCTATCAAATGTTGAGCGAAGAAATTCTTATGGGATGATACAGTATTATAAGAAGTAGAACTATGAATAATGAATAACAATTCCGATATTGATGAAATTATTCTTTTTTTTACACCACACCAGCTAAATCAGTTTGCAGATAATTCCTGAACAGCTAATACGCAAACAGTTGAGGACATTTTTCAAAACCAGAAGAAACGTTCACTGCTTTCATTTGATCTGGTTCTAAAATTATTAGGAATATTTTAGAACTAAGGACACTGTTTTCATACGCTACAAATACGCACGAGTAAAGAAATATTTGGATTAACCGGGCTTAAACATAGCCAGGTAAGCCATCCTTTTGCTTATGCTTCTTCTCTTCGAGAGCGAAGTATGCACGTTGGGTCCAGCCCGATTTAAAGAGACAAGTTCATTTCACAAAATGTATTTATTTTTTGTAAAAAAGTTTAAATGTAACTTGTAAATCTAGTCAGAATTTTAATAAATAAAAACATTGCTTTA
>JAYRBV010020320.1:0-11524 GCA_036023255.1 Mitrocomella polydiademata
CGCCTCCATTGTTATTACTCCCAATTGTTTTATGAATAGCCAATCAGATTACGTCGTCCCTCTCAGGTACGACATTGACACCCGTCGTTTTTCTTCTTGAATGTTTTGGAAAATATGAGAGATGAATTACGACGGGTTTCACGTCTAGGTTAGTGTTTTTTGTGATAAAGCATTTTAACGGAAGATAATTTTGGATTTAACCCTTATCCAAAAAACTAAATTCCACAAAAAATGAATTTCTCCAAAAAAAATAGATTTTAAACGTTATGAAAATCATGTGGAGTGAATTTCCGTTCGCTAGCCCCACACATTATAAGGACATCTCGTGCTTCTTCATTTGCGTACAGACTTTGACTTATTTCCGCAGTTCCCAGTTAAATTCATTACATTTACAAAAAATAATAAAGTAAGTAAGGGTTTTGCGTTTTCCCTGTGGGTTAGGTAATTCTTTTGACATTCAAAATTTAAGCGTTCGTTCTGCCGTGACGTGAACTTAATTTGGCAATTTCAACCCTCCCCTCAAATTGTACGAACAAGGCAGCAATCATGTAATCTAATTAATAAAGGTAGATTTATTGAAATGGGATGTTGAATCCATGACAAGACAGATTTTCTGTTACTTACACGCATAGTCCACTTTGCTTCTTGCTTCGTTCGGTTTTGTATCATCAACACGAGGCATAATATTTGATGTTTCTTGTTGTTGGTGAGGTATGGGTAGATTTGGCATGAATACTTTAGAACGAACATCTGGTGTAGGGTTTAAAGAAAAATCTCCCATAAAATTGTTCACCTGTTTTTTTACAACATTACTGGGCGGGGAAATACCCTTTGTCACTATTTGGGGTTGATCTAAAGCCATATCAGGCATCATTGTTTTTGTTTGAGCTTGTTGAAAACTTTCACTCAAGTCTTGTTTTTGATTTGTAGAGGGAGGAGGGATATTCGATCTCAATTCTAAACCCTGTGTAGGAGGTTGGGGGATTGGTAAAGCTGAAGCGATTTCCGATTGGGCGTTAGGGCGGACCCAACTCGTCTCCTGGGTCTTAGGCATTGTGTTATATGAGTATTGCGAGGCTGCAGAACCAGCACTTAAAGGGGACTGGAACTGATAGCTGCTAAAGGGCGTATTCTCGGGAGACAATTCAGCCAGGTTTGAACGTAAATAATTGTTCGTGTCTAGTGTTGACGGTATGGTATCTTTACGTTCGGCATTCTCTGTTGCGCTGTACGAAGTCTCCACAGGGCTTGCTTGAAGTAGGTTCTGTAAATTAACCACTTTGGAATTTGCCGAAACTATCCCCGCTCCTAGAAGTTTTAAAGTTTTTTTTTGAATTTCACAGAAAATAAAAATAAAACAAAGAAAGATTCATCTAGGAATTTTATTATAAAAATTTCTTTACATAAAACAATGGAACCTATAATTCATATATTTATTTATAAATATCTTATAAAAACAAAAGAGAAGAAAACTTATGAATAAATTTTTTAAACATGATTTTAATAAGGAATCAAGTATTAGATTTAGATTATTCAAAATAATTTGTTCTCTTGGTAGGACAGTTAGGATATCTAGGTAGTTTTACATTACTTAAATCTCCTTCTCCTCAATTAACAATGAAAAATAATTGTTTCTATATAGTTCGCACACCATGTATAATATAACATTCAAATTCAGGATTGTTCGAGTTATTGTTCTGTAGAATTGCAGCAGTATGGATTCAATGTTGAAAACAAATATTTCTCGCGATATGGTTCTGGTTTTGTGAAACGATCGTATTTTCCTGCGACAAACCAATTCACACCACATTCCTCACCCCATGACCTAAAAATTTTGACAAAGAGCCTTTTATTTAGCATGTTGTTTTTATTCTAATTTTTTTTAGATTGAAAAAGAAATGTTGATCGATCGCGACACGGGTTAACGAGGAATGTGTTGTGCTTGGTAGTTTCACTTCATGGCCTATAGCATTTGAGATGAGACGAGGAAAGAAATGGCGCAAAAACCATATTGTTTGTTTTGTTATAAAATGAAATAGAATGGAGTTAATCACGTGATGTAGCACTCTTCCCCGTTAACGTGTCAGATTGGCAATCCAACAAAAGGCTAGTTTACATGGAACGATATTTTACGCTCAAAGAAAATTCTAAGGAAACTAGCGATAGGTAATCAACATTTCTTTCCCCTCGATACACAAAAAAAAAAAGAAAAAAAAAGTAGATCAAATCACGTGATAAATGTTTTGCATGGTCAGCAATTCATCAGAAGTTTATCGAGTCATAAGTTACATTGTTCATTCTATACTACGTTATCGTAACCATGGTTGCTAACACGTGATCTGATTACGAAAATTGAGAATGGAACCTACCTCCGTCACCGGAACCCATTCCAGAACCTTCTTCGGGATTGCTGTTGCTCCTCGCTTCAAAAAACGCATTCAACATTTTACTCCCTGGATAAAGAAAAGAAAAAAAAGGATATTCGTTAAAAGTGTTAGTTGGAACGGAACTACTTATAAATATTCTATGGTGTTCGCATAGTGTCAGTAGGACTGGCTGTGGACCTTTTTTGTAAGAACCGAAAGACCGCTTAAAGGTTAGAAAGTCTATCCACAATAGATTATATTACACTGCTACTAAATATACTTACTCAGAGAGTTTGCATAAGGTTGTTGTTCGTACGGAAATTGTTGGTTATTTGGGAACATGGAAGCTTGTTGTGCTGCATTTTGTTGCATTTGAGCAAAATTAATTACTGGTGCGGGCTGTTGTTGAAATGATGCAACTGGTGCCGCTGGGAACGCTTGTTGTTGAAATGGTGCAACTGGTGCCGCTGGGAATGCTTGTTGTTGAACTTGTTGCTGTGACATCTGTGGTAATTTAGCTTTCTTTTGGGCAATTGTGAAAGAAGGGATCTGGGGACGAGCGGGAGCTACTGGAGCACGTGATCGAGCAACTACTGGTGCAGCAGCGGCAGAAGCCTTCATTTCATTGATGGTGTTCCTATCCTGCAACATGTTTTGGTATTTCGCATCAGATATTTCAACACCTTCAGCATTGTAATGTCGGATCTTACCTCGTCGATCAGCTATGATGAAGAGGAAGGATTTAGTCTCATTTTCGAGTAAGATTATAAAAGAAGTTATTTATCACTAAACATGTCAGATGCCCACAATCTTCCTGATTTCATTTCCCGGAAATTTTTCCATGAGATTCCGGGAAGAATTTTTGAATTTTCCTAACAAAATAACTATTATTATTAGTCCTAGTTGTTTTGATTTTTGGTGCCAGTATGCATGTTCAATGGGAATTTAACATTATCAACCAAGGTTTTATTGATGAAATCAATTGAGGCGTTAGGAATTCAGTAAAAGCGTCATTTAATGGTTTAAAACAGTTACAGATGATGGAGTGTTGTTCTTTTTCATTTAAAGACCCTGGGTTAGCAAGGTTATCCACATAAAAAATATTACACTACTATCAGGAAATGTTCAGCTTCTTTTCCCTTTTTTTGGAATACAATTTAAATGAAAACAGTCAGTGAAATGATATGAAGGATATTTATGATACAAATGTGATTTAGACAAACTTACCTTTTTCCTCTACATATTTCAATTCGTCTGTAGGGGAAACTTTCATCAAGAATACAGGGTACGAGTGATCGGATGGAATTGAAGATCGTTTTCTAGGATCGATAATCGGTTCCATGGATGCACCGGCAGGCATATCCCTCAAATACTCGTATGGATCGTAAGCCCCATTATAAGAAAACATCGGATTCTCAATGTGAGACTTTTTGTAGTTTTTGGTCTTCTTATCGAAAGGGTTCAATTTTCCGGTCTCGGCATAGTAGTCGTTGAGTGTTGGCTCGACTCCAGGAACGGTAAAACGCTGTTGGACTTGATCTAAACTATCAGCATCCATTTTGCTGTTGGTGATCACCTTTTTGACATCACCGGTCACTTTTAAAAATTTGGGAGTGTTGTCTTTACGAGCTCTTTCAGAAGAAATGATTTTCGCAATTTGAATGTTTTGTCTGTTCCTGTTGGAGCGGATATCTTCGGTGCTTTCTGGGTGAGGGATGAAAGACCGAGTATACTCTGTGACGTCAGTGTCCTGTAGTTTTGGGTATTCCCCTGCGAGTTCCAGAGCGGCTTCTTCGTAATGTGCAAGTGACGAAGCGATCGCTTTGAGATCAATTTTGGGGTAGAACATCAGTTGAGCTGGTCGTTTTGGGATTCTTGTTCGCTTGTGCTGCACAGGTGCTGGTACTGGTTTCTTGGCAATTTTGGCGGTTTTCTTTACTTGTTTTGGAGCCACTACTGGTGCTACTATAAAAACAATATGCAATTTAGTCTAAAATGTGTTCTTCTTCTTTTAGCGCGATGACAGGGTTCCCGCTCACTTCGGAATCTCAAAATTGAGGAGATTTGAGGAGTTTAGAGGAGGCGTGGGAATCCTGCATAAATGCCAAAAAGGTAAACACGAAACACAGTTCGAACCTGTACTAACGGAGATCCACAACATAAATTAGCGCACGAAAGGCTTGCACGTACCTGCTGGTTTCTCATTATCTTGAGATTCACCCGACTCGTCACCCGATCCACTTCCAGATCCCGATTCATCTTCCGAATCGGGTTTAGTAGCTGTCTCGTCTTTTTTGGAAGGAAGATGAAATTCTTCCTGTGGATTCTGAAAAACAGGTGCTTCAACTGGAGATGCAGCATCTTGAGATCCCGTTTCGGAATCACCACTTCCACTACCACTACCACTTCCTTCACCTGAACCCGATTCGGAACCGGATCCATCACCCGATTCATTATTATCGGGTGCTTGGATGTTAGCTCTCTCCTGGAGAATGTCGTGACGTTTGTTTCCAGTTTCAGCGATGGTCTTTTTGGACGATTCTACAATGAATAGCAATACAAATTAAAAGTCAGAATACATTCACCCGACTAACTCTCACATCGCTTGATGTTTTGGAAATCGACCTGGACCTTTCGAGGGAGGGCAAATTGAATTTATTCCATGCTATGTTTTTTTATCTTATAACTTTTGTTCACGGAAATATATTCCCCAAAATTTCAGTTTTTAAGAAACAAACAAAATGGTATCTATTTTACCGTTTTCCCCCGAACCGGAATCATCACCGGAGCCACTTAAATCGTCATCATTAGCACCGGGCGCTTGTCCTGACGCTAAAATTAGAACAATGAATGTGATCATACATTTGCTTTATATAAAAGTATACCAGTAAATTTAGGACGAAAACACACACTAGATTTTAGAGAGATTGTCATATTCAGAAGAATAACTTTATAATTTTTGTATCCTGTATAGTTAATAGTCGATTTTAAATCTTTGTTTAAAAATAATTTCGACCAACATTTCAGTTTTCGTTTGTTTCGAAAATTCATTTACACTTACAACAGAATCCGCAAGATTTTCGACATTGAACTTCCATTTGCGGTCTGTAATTTGTACAATAATCATTTTTGGCGTATTGCGCACAGAGTGAAAACTGATCATCACAAGCTTTACCTACAAAAACAGAAAGTTAGAAAAATCATTCAAAAAAGGATAACTATTACATAGTTTGGATAAAAAGAAGTTCAACTCTGGATAAGAAATTATTTACCTGAGACGATTGGTTTTGCAATTCTACCGTCTAGATTTTGAACATGTGATGCAATAGAAGCGGCCTGATTGGCTGGTTGCTGGTATTGAAGCATGCCATTTTGTTGACCAGTGAAAAAGCTGCCAGTATTCATGAAATTACTTCCATAAGGGCTGTTAGGGTATGCAAATTGTTGCATTTGTGGCGCAAATTGTTGCATTTGTGGCACATAATGTCGCTTCTTGCCGTCACGAGTTTTGTGTGACGTCTTTGAACGCTTGTTAGATACCGGCACAGGTTTGACAATATCTGATCGTCGTGGGAACGCGTAGAAAGGTACCTCCTCTTCGACGGGATGAGGTATTTCATTCTTCTTCACAATTTCAGAGCTGTAATCTGGTCTGGGAATCTTGAAACGTTTTTGTGCTTTTTGCGCTTTCATCACTGATTCGACAGTTTCTCCTAGAATTAAAAATTGACAAAATGGTTTTATTTTCGGATAACTTCAAATTCCCAAAAAGAAAACTCCAGTCTAGAAGTTGATCTATCTTCCGATTATTACTTAAAATAGAGAGAAGGCTGGGCACGAGGTTTGGACACTTACCATACTCTTCAAAGTGAGGGACAGCCCCCTGTAAACGTGAATTCGGAGAATGTACATTCAAATGAAGAGGGAAAGAATCTTCTGCGCTTGCAGATGTAACGACATCACCCCCTGATGGAATGGTAGATTTCTTGACCCCTGAACTGTCAGCACGTGGAATGTAGTTCCTTCTTGATGCTGAAAGAAGAACACATTTGCATATATTTGTCATGATTATCATAAACCCTACCACCTCGGAAGCCAACGGCATTGTTTTTAAAACATACATATATCATTTCAGGTAAGGAGGATCCCAGTTACAAAAAACTTTTTCACATGTGGTCATTATTTGACTGAAAGCCTAATTGATGCAACTTCGAACAATACTATTCTATGAAAATAATTGAATACCTGATGGATATGGGTTGAAAGGTTCTTGGGATAAATTTATGGCTCTTCGCTCATTTACTTTGACGGGATTATTATAGTTATTATAGTAATTATTGTAGTAATTGGTGAAATAGGCAGCTTGTTGAGCTGGTAGTTTCTGGTTAGTTGCCTGTTCATCTGCAATGTTTATTGAGCGGTCTGTTCTTTCCTTCTTTTCTTCCTTTACAGCATTTGGGAATACTTTACTGAGTAAAGGATCATTTTTCAGATCGGATGCACTGCGTCTTTCTGAAAAAATGAGATGGCAGGTTTATTTATACTTTTGTTTAGATTCTGCAATCAGAAATTAGAAGGCCCTTTCTTGACTAGCAACATTGTACAATTTGAGGGTCTACTTCTTGTTCTTTCTTATTTCATTGTCATTTTTAATACAAAACTTAATTTTGAAAAGCAGCAAGTAATATACTATACTAATAACACCATACTTTGTCATTTTACCGGAGGAAAAAAAACTAAAAAATTGTGGAATTAAATGCCGATAGAAAAAAATATAGAGCTTTTAGATAAAGAAGAGAACAAAACATCAGAGGCAAGATTGAACAGTTTATCGACAACATTCTTGTTAAATCTACTTTCAGTTCAGTTCAAATCAATTAGGATGAAATTGGGATGATAAAATACTTACTTTTTTGCAATCCATGTAGTGAGGAGGAGAGAAAGAGAAGGGAGAACAGTAGATGTGAAGGAGAGAGAAAGATCATAATCAATTCACGCGCTAAAATATAAAATAAACTTGAAATATTTTAAGAAGATGCCATATAGTGTGTCTCCAGAAAATATTCCACCAATGGGAATATTTCAATTGCAGTACATGTGGAAAAATAATATTGTAATTAACACTGAAACAATGCAATTCTTTATGGACACACTGTAAAAAGTTGCATATCCTGAAGATTGACTAGTTATTTTATTGGTGCCCAAACCATGCACAGTAAACAAAATACCAGTAATAATATTTCCATTTTGTCATCACATCGTTTCCATAAGAATGACACACTGACAAAAATATGACAGTAATCAATTGGTTCATTAATTAATGACGAGGACAATCATACCTGTTTCAAAATCATCCGTATGACACACTATGTGTGCATTTTTAAATACTGCCGCGATAAAAAGGCAACTCGGTCGGGTCAACCTTTTTTTTTCTTCTCTATCTATTTTCTTTTTCAAAATTCTCCCTTTTTTCAATAGTAGCTCATTCAGGTGGATTCTGCACCAATGCTCAATATGAGATGCAAAATGACATAAGAGGTATTTCAATGGAATTCAGTCAACCGTGAAACGCAACAACCGGCCATAAACAATCTTTCTGTGTCCAGGGGGCAATGCTGAAAATGAGCTGTTGAGTTCAAATTAGGCGCAGGGGCGCTTTAACGGCGAGATTTGCTTAAACACATAAAGAATCGGGGCTTACAGAGTTGGCCACGCGCTTAGGAGCTGTAAAGTTTATGTTTTGCTTCCTTTTCATTCGACATCTCTCTGTCTTAAACAGGTGCAAACAAAACAACTTGAAGATCTGTAAATAAAAAATATCATGCAAACCCATTGCATTGTGGGTATCTGCAAATTAACTGAATTTCCATTTGTTATTGTGAACCTCCAATAAAATTAAATGCAGCACGGACGAATATACCAGTAATTGTTTATAGACATTGAATTAAACCATAAGGCATGAAACTAACCAATCAGATCTCAGCAATTAAACCATAAGGCATGGAACTAACCAAACAGATCTCCCGGATGGGAAACTTCGGCACGCAACAAAAATAACGCACTTCGCTTATAATATATCTAATCACTCGAATTTGCGATTGGTTATGGTTTCTATCAAGGTAGAATCACTTCATATTTAAAATATTCATTTTCTTGAAAAGTGGTACACTAAATTCGAAATTATTGAGATATGAAAATGTTTTGATTTCGGGCCCAAAATATAAAGACTTTAAACTCTAAATTTGACATTTAGAAAGTTTATTCCAACTTACTAATTTAGCTTGCAAAAGTTTATCCAAAAATTTTGCGTACATATATTTACCTCGTGCTAAGCCCTCGGATCAATTTTCGCTATGATAAACTTCCGCGGATCAAGCTAAAATCCACAAAAAGTATCGTAACCATGGAAACAACATAAGGTATGGATTTAATTTACACAAAATGACAACTCTTTTGAATTCCTAATTGTTATCAAGTAGAGATTCAAATCTCATCAAAAAATTGACAAAATAAATGATACTTACCTAAACTGGATTGTGGAATTAAACAACACCCTTCTCCACACTATCCATGTGCCTATAAAATAAGAACAAAACAAACTCGATTCATTATTTCTAAAGGAGGTGAGACCTACACCTAATACCTGAATAGTACAAAAATAGTGAAAAGTAAAAATACCTTATATAAAAAAGCAACGACAAGGTTTGTGGTAGCAGAGGTGTGTTGTAGTTTATAGTTAAAAGTTGTGGTGACAAGCAAGGACACCAAGATGACCATCATCACCGGAAACATCAAGGAAATCTTGTCCATCAAGATGAAACCCCGCCATGATGACGTCACTGACCAATTCAGTCGAATCTTCATGGCCAAAATCTTCTTGATCGCATCCCTAATGTTGAGTGTGGATTTTTTCAGCGATAAAGTTTCCTGTATCGTACCCAGTGATTCAAATCTATCACGCGACTTTGTTCACAGTGCATGCTGGATACAGGGTTTCTACATCTATGAAGAAATGAGATTCCGTTTTTCCGAAGCGGGTTATTACGGGATACCAAAAGACGTGGAATTGGATGGTATCTATTCAGACGGGAGACTTTGCAGGCGAGTCAACAAAGCATCGCATTTGTTAGATCCTTACTGTGAAGAGATGACGAAATCTTTCTATATCCAGTTTCAGTATTTCCCGTTCTACATAGCTAGCGTTGCAGTCATGTTTTATATGCCTTACATTCTCTTCCGTATCATCAACGTTGATGTCATTAGCCTCCGCGACATTTTGAAACTACCGGAAGATAAATCAGCTGAGAGGCTAGTGGAGAACTATTTCGATTATGCCATGAACGGGGGTAAAGGGAAGTTACGTTTACGAGTGTGTTTGAATGTTTGCGTAAAGGTGCTTTATGTTATGGTCAATGTGCTGAGTTTTCTTTTCACCAACGATCTTTTGAATGGTAACTTTCAAACATACGGTCTCGAATGGCTGCGTTGGTCCAAACTGAACAATTCGCACGCCTACGAACATACTGGCGGAAGATATCACCCGAAACCTGGTAATATGTTACTTCCAGCTATGGGGTTTTGCGATATCACGGAAGGCACGAAGGATGTACGGCATTCGTTCACGAACTACAACAAATTCATCTGCGAAATCAGTCCCCATATTTTGTATCAGTATGTGTTGGTTGTGCTGTGGTTTCTACTCGTTATCAGCATCACAATCGCTAACCTTGGTGTCATTTTAAAGTTATCGTCCTTGGTTTATCTCTTTTTATCGTATCGAGTATCGAGTAATGTATCGGATCATAATCGAAGTATCGTGCGACGCGTTTCGAGGCAATTAACCATACGTGAGATTGAATACCTACAGTACATCAGAACGAAAAATTTGGCGATGTTTGGGGATGTGATACGTTTATTGCAAGCCCGAAACGATCGAAAATACTCGAATCAAAACGAATTGAACGATTCTAGTGAGTTGGTGGGGATGACAGAATACCACTATGAGAAAAACGAGAAGGGTTACAAAAGTGATTCAGTGGTTTGTTTGAACACAAATTCCTAAGCAATAAGAGCGACAAGGTAAGAAGAGAAATTAACCGAAAGAGATCAAAGCATCTTTTATAATGACATTAAAAACCTATCAACAATCCAAAATACTGCTTTAGACACTGTAGTTAACAAAGAGAAAGGCACATTAAACATTTTGTCAACATTAACTTGTCTGACCTTTTTTAAATTGTATTAAATTATAATCGCATAAAATCAAACACTTTGACATCAAAAAACTTTTTTGTACTTCATCTTCACAAATATTTATATGGATAATCTGATTCCTTGATAAAAACAACGTAATTAGATCAAAATTAAAAAACACTCATGAAAAATCTTCCAAAATTCACAAAATTCTTTCAACTGGATTGCCAAAACAATTTAAGCCTTTGACCCAATAATCTTTGAAAGGTATGAAAGGAATATTTAACAACAACAACCAAATAAAATACGTCATTGCTCTGCATCAGTAAGTAGATTTCCTTTCACCGATTGGTAACCCGATTACACCTCAATCGTTTGTTATGATTCGTCAAATGTTAGTACAAGTCAGCAGAAGGCTTATGGTTGATTTGATGAAAGAAAACCGCTTATAAACATATTGCAAAACGGTATAGAATATCGTACCTCTTATCTAACTGAACTATCCGTATCCTCTGGTCTCATCCATATCTTCTATCTCCACGATACGATTCATGTAAAACCTTTTATCTCCATCATATAATTCACGTAAAACATTTTATCTCCTTAATACGACTCACGTGACACAATTTTATTCACACTTTCAGAAGTTTCTTGCTTGTAGTTTGGGGAATCAAAATACTAGAAGAGAAAATGAAACAGGTAAAAGCAAAGAGATACTCCTTTAAAAGCTCAAAATAGGCTTTTCCAGAAAATAATCTCCCCGCTGAGGAGGAACGGGAGTCTCACACACAAGGAAAGGGATAAATAAAATCATTGAAAATGATGGAATTTCAAGGGATATTTCTAAAAGTTTTGATTGGATTTTCAAAAACATGATACTTTATTCGGAGAATTTTGGCCTTTTTCGCGAAAGTTTATCTCGCGAAAAATTTGAAATCGATCATTCGCGAAAGTTTATCTCGCGA
>JAYRBV010020342.1:0-11519 GCA_036023255.1 Mitrocomella polydiademata
GCTATAATCAAGCTATATGTTGTTCAGTGCATACATTTGAAATAAGCAAAGATATAAAAATGAATAGGGAGAAAAAGTATTTTTAATGAAAACTTCGAACCTGTAATATCTTCCGAACAACACACCCCTCGCTAACCCCTTGCAAATAGGGTATTCTCATCATAAAAGTCTTTCTAAATAAGACTTTATTTAACTCATTGATCGAGGATACCCTGTTTTATATTCCTCTAAAGTTGCATGCTTGTCCCGAGCATAGATACAAACAGATCAATCCCTAGTCTTCCTAACTCGTTGGTAAAACTAAAGCCCGCTTTCAAAATTCAGTAGATGGGATAATGTCTAAGAATTTCAACCCAATCGAAGAAGAATCTTTTTTCTCTTAGGATTGAACAGAATGTAACGGAGAAGAAAACTCTTCAACAGAATGTTTTGATTCACACTGATAAAGTTTCTGCTTTGGAAGAAAGGTAAGTTGTCGTAACTTGCGGGATTTTTCATTTTTCAACAGAATGAAAAGTGCACGTATCGCTTTGTGAAATCATGAAGTCTCTTTGTTGTAATCCCCTTTGCCTTGTCAGTTTTCATCTGAAGGAGCCAAGAAAAATATTAAACATTTCGTTGGGTGAGGAAGAAAATTTTGCGGCTCAAAGCGCTCTAAGAGCCCTACAATAGCTAACTTTTTACAAGGCCCCTCTGGCCCCCTCCCCCGTCCTTTATTTCAAGTTTAGTCTTGTGGACTAAGGTATTTTAATAGAAATTCTGAGAAAGTCCATTGTAGAGAGATGGTATATCTAATTATTGTACAGTACTGAAAATGATTTTACCTACAATCATTTAGAGTGGAACATTTACTGAGTTCAGCTAATGAAGATACCCGGAAAGTCAACAAAAGTTTGGAACAAAAACTTCAAAAGATCAGTGAACTAGAAACAAAGTAAATTATATTTTCTGATGATGACTGCTTGTTTGTGTAGTCAAATATATAGTCTTTTAAGAAAGTCTCTTTGATTCTTTTTCAATTTAACAATACGAAGCTTCTGGTCATTTTATTTTTAATAAAATTGTTTGCCCGAATATACATTTTACATGATATTTTATTTCTTTTATGCGTTACGGTATTCTAGATAGTTGGTTGGAGCCCTTTTACTTATAATGCCATCTTGTTTGCTTCTTTACAGGTTATTTGAGTCCGACGAAATTGAGAAGAACTTCAAGAAAGCAGACGAACTTCTAAAGTTAAAGGAACAGAAAACGAACGCTCTGGAAATAGAAATACAAGATTTCGAAACGAGGCATAGAGATTTAGAGATTGAGTGAGTCAAATTTTTATTTTTATTTGGGTGAAAATGACACTTGTTGAAAAAGTAATAAAGACGGTGCTCTAATTTTTTGCTGCCTCAAAAGAAAGAAGGAGGATTTTTTGATTTTTTCAGTGCAACGGGAAAAAGCCCTACGGAACAAAAAAAAAATCGGCCAAAAATATAAAACTTCTCTTTATTTCTCCGAGCCTCGTTTTCAATTTCCCTTTTCGGAAATGGGATTACAGTTACCAACAATTTCCTAAATTCTCTTTTCGTACCCTAGATATGCGAAAGCGAAAAATTCATGTATGAAACTTGAACATTCCATGAAGCTGAAAGACGAGAAGATTACTTCTCTGGAATCAAGGTATGCATTGATTGTCCGAGTGTTTCTTTCTTAGAGATTCTGGGGTTTTTTTCCTATGGTAATCTAGTGTTTATTCTTGCTATCCAAGAAAGTTTATTTAGGCAAAAATATCCCAAACAGGTCATTTCCTACGTTTTGCGATTTTTCGTCTCTTGGAAGTTTCTTTCCCTTTATTTCTGCTGATCGTAAAAGTCTATTTAGGTGAAAATTGCAAAAGATTGTAATTTCATTGTTCTTTTCTTTCCATCCATACAGCGTTGACGAATTGACAGCTACTGCCAACAGTAAGCAATCAGAACGAATCGGGCTTCTCATGAAATCGCTGGATGGTCGAAGTACAGATATTAATGATTTGGAGAAAAAGTAACTTTTTTGTTTTTATGAATTGAAAAATCATTTTATTGATGCTTCAATGGTTCCCCTTTTTTGCTGTTGTCTAAATTTTTGGGCTCCAAAATTTTCCCTTGAAACGTATTTGCGTACAGTCTCATGATATTGCAAATTGTGACATTTACAGAGTGGACGAACTGATGGAGCAAAACAGTGAACTGAAAAAATCTGGTCGGACCAAAATGGAACGAATACAAGCACTAGAAGAAAGGTGAGGATTTTTTTTCATGTTATTCAAAGAGCCTTTTAGTGGGGGAGTTTCTTTCACATTGAAACGTAATATGCTGTTTTTACATTAAGGGAGGGGCGGATAAAGTTTTGAGCTTGGAGACTTTTCGCCCGCTTAATGCTATACGCAAAATAGACGAGGCAATGAGGGGTGAATATGTTCTAATAATCATCGGCCTGTCTTATTTTTTCAATTTTTCAGCTTGAAAGAAATGGAAGAGGAAAGTGGTATGAAGGATAAACAGGTTGTGGATGAAAGAGTGAAAGTGATGAATAAGCAATTAACGGAACAGGAAGGACATATTGATGAGATGGAAGTGAAGTAAGATAATTTGTCTTGTTGAAAATAAGCACTGCGAAAGAGTGTGCTTGTTATTCCACCTTCGTTTTATCTTTTGTCGCCACTTTCTTTTTGTCGAATTTTCACCCGCGGTGGTCTGTAGGCAAATCCTTAGTATGTGATGAATCAAGAAATTGAATTATTGAATGCGCATGCGTGAATACTTGTAAACCAATCAAAATCAAGTAAGATAATCGGAACATGTGCACCATTTTGAAATGTTTGATATTAGTCACCAGTGTACCCGCATAGAAGAAAAGCAACTTGCTTTAAAAGTGAAGCGGAGGTAGAATTATTGATAATACTTCAGTAGTATACATGCATACACTATATTCAGTAGTCCTGCTAGTGTAGACTATGCTTTCTTTTACGACCATTCAACAGTTCAATGTTTTCTTTTCCGTTCCAGGTTGGAAGACATGAACAACAATTTGAACAAATCGAAACGAAGTATCCAACATAAAGATGAACGGATACTTTCCCTCGAACAAAAGTAAGGATTGTCACAAAGTAGAATCAAATCTGTTTTAGCGAGTATTCAATTCCGCGAGTATTAAGATTCTTGGCCATTTCCACGAAATTACATTTGTTGAAAATTGCTAATTCCCAAAAATAAACTTTCGCCTTTATTCTCCAAAATAGCATATTTTTGGTCCGGTTACTCTAACATTTGTGAAAACTGACACCTGCCAAAATAAGACCCATGAAGTACGCTTCTTTTCGTTTGTGATGACCCGCAAAATACGTTTTTTTGCGACAATGGTCTTACAAGTCGTTAAAAGTCGGATTACTTATATGATTTTGCGTCGAACATTGATCATTTAATTTCCTTTGCTGTTTGATATTATTATTTATAGATTACAAGAATTTGATGACGTCACCCATCAAAAGGATAGGCTTAGTAAATTATTGGATGACCGTTCCAAAAAGATACTGGAACTAGAGATGCAGTAAGTCTCCTCCACTGTAAACACTCTCCTCCACTTTAAATTTATTCAACTCGAAAGTTTAACTTCATTTATCTCCATTTTATCTTTTCCGCGAGTTTTCACTGATTTCATCTTAAAGGTTATTTCGAAAATCCACCCTAGAATTTAGTTCGCTCTTTGTTTAAAGTTATCTCGTCGGTTTTTTTGTTGTCAAAACTGCAAGTGCCATTCATAGTTCGGACCGATTTTGGAAAGTTTTGTGATTACACCAATCTTAGCTATACTATTTGAAACATTTCGGGTCTGATTTCTGATGGTCCGGTATAAAGATAATTTTATTTTTCTTAGTATGGATAATTTGGAGAATGAGAAGATCCGACTTGAACGTACAATGGCTCAAAAAGAAAACGAATACGAGTCAGCTACCAAAAGGTATACTTTGATAATACCCTCACATGGTTGTTCTCGTACATTTTTTAAACCATAATTCGTTCACGCAAGTAAACAAATTTCTTAGAAAAAATAAAAGAGGAGAAACGAATAAAATGAAAAAGTTGTTTTTAATGTAACAAATGTAACTGTTCTATCTATCCTAAAGGATAAATGTTTTATATAAAATAAGATGATGTGACTCCTTAGCCGAGTGGCTATATGCTAGGCTCGTAACCTGCTGATCGAGAGTTCGAGTCCGCCACCGGTCACAGTGACGAGGGAAACCTCTCATTGCTAATTAATCTCCATAGGTTCTGTTGTAGATGTTTCGCAACGTAGGCATGAGCCTCATTGGTATCAGCCTACTTAAAATTCGTAAATAAATTAATAAATTATAAATAATTATTACTAAATGGTGATCACTATCTAGCCGCGAATTACGGGACATCATAGCCGGACATTAAGTGTAGAAAAGATGGCCTACCATTTATATGAAATTTAATTCAGTTTGTTTATCATTTGATTTTCTTCCTTTTGCAGTTTGGGTTCTTTAGAGGCATCGATTACAGGACAAAGTAGTCTAAGTAAACTCATCGAGATTAAAGACACCAAGATCTCGGGACTGCAGACAGCCATTGATGAGAAAGAAGAAAACATTGCGGATCTAGAAAACAAGTTTGTGGTCTTTTTTTTTTTATTTCATGTGTGTTGTTCGGTTAGATTTTCCTGGGGTGGGAGGTAGTGAGAGTTCTCCGGTTACCTGGGTTTCTTGGGGTGGGAGGTAGTGAGAGTTCTCCGGTTACCTGGGTTTCTTGGGGTGGGAGGTAGTGAGAGTTCTCCGGTTTCCTGGGGTGGGAGGTAGTGAGAGTTCTCCGGTTACCTAGGTTTCTTGGGGTGGGAGGTAGTGAGAGTTCTCCGGTTAACTAGGTTTCTTGGGGTGGGAGGTAGTGAGAGTTCTCCGGTTACCTAGGTTTCTTGGGGTGGGAGGTAGTGAGAGTTCTCCGGTTACCTAGGTTTCTTGGGGTGGGAGGTAGTGAGAGTTCTCCGGTTACCTAGGTTTCCTAGTTTGAATTTAGATTGGAAAAAATTTGGATAATGAGAATAAAGCTAACGATGTTCTTGCAAACTTTATTGCTGTTGGGGAAAATCTGTGATAAAACATTTGAATGATCATCGAGACTTCAATATGATGGATTCTGCTGTTGCCGTTGCATAAATTTAAAGTGTATTATTTTGTTGGTTTGTAGGCTCTCCACCAACGATGGGAAACTGAAGAAAATGACACATGCTCTTAAACTAAAAGACGATAAGATCTCCGAACTGGAAATAAGGTACGATGTGTTTTATTTGGCGAATGTGTTTTTCATAGTTACCATGGTACCGTTTTCATGTACCGTTTAAACTAAGCTTCGATTTATCGCGGGTAATGAGAGAGTTTGTGAGTTACTTCTTATGCCGTTTTAAAGTTGAGTGACGTTAAGGGCTCCTTCAATTAACATGAATTTTATTAATCTTTCTTATCGATTCATTTTATTTGCGGTTTATGGCATATCATATTTTCCGCGGAGATTTATTTAGTTAAGCCTAAAAAATATATTTTTCGTGGGCTGAGACAGGTTAATTTCTCAATGCTGCGCAAATTTCACCCAATGAGGCTCTTTGCAGCCCTAAGTGTTATAATTATATGGTGGATTTAATTTTGTTTACGCGCTCCAATACATATACGGGATATTAATCTGTAATTGCCCGCTGGATTTGTAATTGACCTGCATTCCAATGTAATTACCCTGCATTCCAAAAAAAAAATCTAAATTTGTTTTGGCCCAAAAGAATTTTGCCCAAAAGTGTTTTTTTTACCAGCTAGTTACCATATAATTAACCAGTAATGACATGCCTTTTTCGGGTAATTTTGGGTCAAAATTTCAATTTCAAAATCGTTCAAAAATAAATCTCGTGCCTATTAATCCCAAATTACCCTCAAAGCCATATCGTTACTAGTACAAATGTCTTTTTCCTTCTCACAGTGTTGATAAATTGGATGAACTAGAAGGAAAGAATAAGAAATTGTCATCTACTATCCAACAGAAAGATTCAAAAATGTGCGAACTGGAAGATCAGTAAGAAACATGTTGCGATTTCTTTATTTTCATGAAGACCTGACCAAAGAAATGAATTTGGTATCGGTGGTTTTCCGTGTTGTGGTACCTTTTATTTCCATATCATGCTGGGAATAATCTATAAACTAGTTCTTATTTTCTCGCTTTTATAGGTTGGATGAAATGGCGGATTTATCCCGCAACAATTCCCGACTGAAGGAAAATATCGATTCGAAAGAAGAGAAAATATTATCCTTAGAACAAAGGTTAGCTAAGAAACCTGGCTTTGATATTCTCTCTTTACGCGCCATTCTGCACCCGTTCCGCACTCCCTAATATAAAACCTAAAAAAATTGCGAGACATTTTTGGCTACTAGCTTTTTATATTTTGTGTAGTGAAAAAGTCAGAGCCAGGTTTCCTAGCTTAAAGGTGAACAAGATTTTTTTTTGAGAGAGAGAGGCCTTCTTTTCGCTTTCACCCAGTTGGCCAAATGTTCTCAAAAATTCATTCCAATGGAGAGTATTTATTCTATAAGCAACCGAAATGAATACCAAGACATAATAGCAAATTCTACAGTGGTTATTTCTTAAACGCATTTACCATGAATCACACTCTAATGCTATTTTAATGAAAAAGATTAAACCTTAATTTTATAAATTTTGCGTAGGATTGATGACTTGGAGGAAGCAGTGAAGATGAACGAACGATTAAACCAACAAGTCAAATTAAAGGAGGAAAGAATCTCCTCTTTACAAGATAGGTGTGTAGCAAATTTTATGAGGGCATGATCGGTAGTTTTCTCTCTTTGACTATTTGCACGTTTCTAAGGGGCTGTTATGTAAGACCGTTATGTAAGTTCTGCCATTTTTGTGACTTTGGCCAAAATAATCGCAAGATTTGGCCCTTTCACAACCAAAACGGTGAATAAGGATCCGTGGTAAAGAAGTCGAGGATCGAAGCAATTTGCGGCCAATTAATTCCATAAGGCTTCCTTGTAGGTGTTTCGCAAGGTTGACAGGACCCTCATTTTAGTTAAAACACATAATAAATCCATGAATAAAATAAAAGACAGATAACTGGAATGGCAAATGATGTCCGGATCCGGAACTGAGCTTGACGATGAAGCTTGTTTTTATTCATAGTCTAGAAATAACCGGTCAAATGATGTTCATTTTTTTACTTTCTTTGTATTTCCTTTACGTAGGATACAAGCCCTGGAAGATCGTCTTCATAATTTCGAACAATCACACGATGCGATCAAGAAGAACGCGGAAAAAGAATTAATGAAACTAAGTGAACAGTAAGTTGTCTATCGAATCTAAGCTACCGTATTTCTAAGTGCCATTGCGATTATCAATTAGACCTTTCCCGTAGTGCCGCCCGCTATTACATAGATTCCTACTATCAATTTTGTGTTCAAGAAATAGTTGCACCTATCATCTCAAAAAGTGTACATACTTTTATTGCGCATTAAATCGGTGCTCCCATGAGACTTAACTACATGAATACGAGACTGATAATATAACAATCTACATATAAACGGTATTTCTGGGAAGGTTTACCTAATGATTACCTTTTTTTAGTATTTTACCGGCTGGTTAATGACGATTGTATAATTTAGAAATCAACAATTGAGTGAAGTAAAGGTCAAACGTCAAATGTCAATCATGAGGAGAGAACAGAAAATCGTCAACTTAGAATCAAAGTATGCGTCGCATATCTTCTTCCTTACAATTTTGTTTTATGGTCATATATTTACAAAGAGCTAGTTTGAAATTAAAGCGTGTTTTTGATGTCGCGATTTTAAATTTTTCTTTTCTCTGTTTGCGATTCGTGATTTTTTATATCATTATTGCTCGCTCACTAGCGCCAGTTAAAGTGGGGATGCACGAGTCCTTGTTCAATTATTGAGCGAAGACGAATGTTTCTGATTCCCTTGCGTTCGCACTAGAAATGACGTGGTGTTTCAGTGGAAACATTACGTCCAATGGTCGAGCCATTTTCATCGTTGTTTAACGTTTTAGATATTCATATAAACGACTGATGATAACCTGATTGCTTTTCTTTTTATAGATTGAATGAGTACGCGTCGGAGAAACAAGAAAAAGAGGATAAAATTCAAAATCTTCAGAGCAAGTAAGATATCATCACTGTTGTACCTAGACTCGATAACTATATTGTGCAGTAAAAAACGTTTAGCTTGGAGAGAAGTTGTTTACGTATGACAAATCCACTCGCGAAAATTCTCTCCGTAGGGTTAGTAGTTTATGTCGTCGTTCTTCTGTTCTTTATAGGCTTGAAGGTACTCTATCGAAGTACAAGAAATTGGATATGAGTAGTGAAGAAAAGGATCAAAAACTCAACGAGATGGAAACCAGGTCTGTAATTGTAGTCATATGTTTGCTTGGGGATTTAGTGGGTTTTATTATCAGAAAACGAAAGCCATTTTTAAGGAAGTGACATTAGAATCAACGAAAGGTTTCGAAAAGCCTCTTTTTGTTCATGTTATTTATCCAAACATCTTCGGTTGGTTAGATAAAAAGATTGAAATAAAAATCATCAACGAAAAAGAAAATTTCCTCAATTTCCATCGGTTTTGAGGAATAATAATAAATGGCCGTATTCTATCTGAGCGTTTGTCACATACATAACCAAAGTCTTTTATTACCGATTTTTATTGGTTCGTAGATTGAGAGAATTGCAAGATACTTATAAAGAACACCAGATCCTAATGGCAGACCTTCAAAGGAGAGATGAACAGATCAGTAAGATGAAACTTAAGATGAAGGAGAATAATAGCAACAATCTAAAGCGATCAGACCAGCTGGCCGACAAGGAGCAGGCCATTGTAGACCTGCAAGAGAGGCTAGAGAAGACGCTAGCTCTTAACAACCGTCTCGATAAAGGTACATTGAGGAAATTATTTTTCACGAATTTTAGCCATTTATTTTCAGAATTTTAGTTTGTTAAGGAAGAATTACAATTGAACCTATTTCAACCTTCTTGATTGAAAAAAAGGAAATCAAATAAAAAAGTAGATTTTGGCCATTCGCGAATATAAATTATCACATGATATCCAAAATTTGACCATTTGCGAAAATAACCTCTCACGAAAATTAATTCCCCTAAAGGTACCAAGAAACACGAGGAGAATTTCAGGAGTCAAGAAAAGACTTTGCACGAGGTGGAGACAGACCTGGAACGGGTGACGAGTGAAAGCAACTCCAAAGATCGAACTATTGATAGGAACAAGATAAAGATGGACGAGTTTGAAGAACAACTCGCCAAAAAAGATCAGGAAATTTTGGAGATTGAGAAGAGGTTGGTAAAGGCATGATCAAACAATATTTTTCTTTCGACATCAGTAAGGGGGAGTGTGTTGTATGGGTACGGCACCCAATGTTTTGTTCCTTATCAATAGAAAACACTCCTCATTGATGTTAGTGAATCCGAGGCCGAGTGGTTTAAGCGCTGAGCTTTGGATCGTAAGGTTCAACCCGCCTCGAGGCTTTCGTTGGTAAAAAGTGCTAATTATTTAAGGCTCCTTTGTAGGTGTTTCGCAAGGTAGGCAGGACCCTCATTGGATAGCAGTTCACTAGAACTGAAGAGGCTATCTTGGGTAAATAATATCAATAATAATAATAATAATAATAATAACAACAAGAATAATAACAACAAGAATAATTTAAGTTGGTTTGGTGTGGCCTTAACTACGGGCGGGAAGCTTTTAAACTTGGAAGAGTTTTAAACGGTACTTTGATTCGCCCGATTATTTACGGATTTGGTGGTACTTGTCGGGAAAGTGGATGTACTCTCTTGAATTCCAGTCCCATTTAGTTCTGCTACAAAATAAACTCTCTCTTTTTCTTGCGTTAAATGCTTGAACCGAATTTTCCTTTTTCTGTTTAGGCTGACCGCCCTCCAAAATACTGAGGGGGAAAAGGAGAGCTTGGTACAAATGTTGAAAGACAAGGAAAACAGTATTGGCCTCTTACAAACAAAGTAAGTATGGTTTTCTTTTTTTAGGCTCACTAACTATAACACTAGTGATCGAGTCAATAGCTCGATTACTTTTGAGTTTGCGATGGTGAATTATTTTTGTGTTTAATGTGACTGATAAATCACAATTAGCAGAAATGTACTGTGAATAAAGGTGCTAATTACAAACAATAGAATCTGAATACTTCTGCATTTTATTTTCAAAAAAAAATTCCTTAATTCTTTCCCCTCCCAACCCAAATAGATACCCTGTTTTTTTGCCAATTCCCCAAGTTTTAGAAAAGTGATTTCTTTTACAATAAAGGACAATAAATCGATATTGAAAGTGTAATAATTTCTTCTCCTCATAGAATCAAACTGTTGCACAACGACGAAACGGACAAACTAATCAAAATTAAAGAAGAGGAATTAGAACTGATACAACGAAAGTAAGTTTCTTTTTTGATTGAATGCTCTACAAAAACCTCCCTTGTATTGAAACTTATTTTATGACATTCAGTCGCATTCATGAACCATCTATTCTTAACAAAGTATTGTTCTATTCGCATGAGAAGCTGTATTATTGGGACACTCGCACTTTGTGTAAATTGTGTATTATCAAGGTTAAATGGTAATTAAAATATCAACAGAACTTTGGCCATTTAACGGGCTCCCCCCCCCCCCAAAAAAAAAGGCACTTTTATCATCGATTCTGAAAACCTAGATTTGAGCTTATGATAGGTTTTCAAAAATCTCATATTTGTTGTTGTTTTCCGTAGAGCTGACGAGGCTGTGAGCGACAAGCACAAGATGAAATTAAATCTCCAAGAGAAAGAAGGCATTGTCAAAGACCTTGAAAGAAAGTATGTAAATAGTCTGTATAATCATTAAAAAGACACACTGGAGGAGAGTGTTTAAATAACACTCCTCTTTTAATGTGCCTTTAGTGCTTAGATCTTAGTTGACTATTAGTCAAAATTCAACATGAAGAAACTGTTCCGATAAACCACGAACTGTGGCTCAAATTTTGAAGTGATATTTTGTTTTATTTCTCTCTTATTTTCATATTCTAGAATTGAAGAGTTGGCATTGACGGCTTCGGATAGTGACAAATTGAATTCGATTGTCAAAGAGAAGAACAGTCAAATTTCCATTTTGAAGAACAACTTGGATGATTACCATACGAGCACAACACAACTTGAAACCAAGTAAGAATTCTATGAAAGTGGACAGAAAATTTAATAATAGACTTCGCCGGAGAATTCTAGTTCCGATTTCTTTGATGTGTTTGCGGGGCTGATAGTACTCGTGTTAAAAGAGAATTAACTTCTAGAACATTTTTAACATTTGACATAAGTTACGTTTTCAAAAAAGAAAAAGAACGTCGTTTACCAAAATTTATTTAAAAGCCTGGTTAGCTCTAAAATGAAGGTTTTAGAAAGTCACGTGACTAAATG